>NQII01002030.1:346339-392867 GCA_002778355.1 Clitarchus hookeri
CGTCGCCGGTTCCCGCGCCGAGGGAGTGGAAGTGGCCGCGAGCTGCGCATGCACGGATCTCCTCTCGCCGGCGCTAACCCTGGGAGACGCCCCTGCCGCGCCGAGTTGTTGCAGTCCCCAGCCTCCGGCGACCGACCCCCCTCCGCTCACTCGCCGACACCACCGCTCAAATCCACCCCCCTTCCTCATCGGCGAAACCACCCTTGCCCAGTTGGCGGCGAGTTCGAAACGGGCTTCGCTTCCATTTGTCACCGTCGCCCGTTAATGATGACGGATCGTTTCGCGTGTGATCATGTTAAAAAAAATTGTCATCATAAGCGGCAAACCGTTGTAGTAACTCGATGCATCCATGTAACAAAATGTTAATTTAATGCTGGGCGAGGGAAGCTTTTTTTCTTTAAAGGAAATTGTATACATGTATGTGGAACATTTTAAACATATGCAACGTGTTTCAAAAATAATGACCCATTAAAAATAATGATAATGAGTCACAGTTACGTAACAAATAACCATTTTTTTATGTGTATTTTCTCACTGCGAGAAAGGTGCTGTCACTATTTCAACGTCAAACCCATAGAAAATGATCATTTGTTTCAACAGGTGTAGCTACACCTGGTGGAACTTGCGCAGTAAAAATTACCCTAGTTCTTGAGGAGGCATAACAGGCGTAGTGCAAATAAAAATTGCGATTCATTTGAAAAGTTTAATTTTTACGGACTGTGTGAAAGCTTATCTATTTAGATGAGATAAAATAATTTAATATACCATAGGTTGTGGTTTAAGTGTATTTTAAAGTGAGAAACTGTTAACGGAACATTTTACGTTCCAAGGTTTTTTTTTTTTTTTTTTTAAGAAATTACTATCGTAATTAATTGTGAATATCGTGGTATCTTTCGTATTGAAGGACTTCAGGAATATTTTCTGTTAAATTTTCTGAAAAATAATCATACCGTTATAGGGTTACGTTTGTTAGGAATACTGAACCTTGTAGATATGCTACTGCAGATTGGAGGATATTTATATAATTTAAGAAAGCTAAAAACTCATTAAGATAAACATAAAATAACTGGAATTCACTCGTGCTCTCATAACAAAGAAAAATTCGTCACGAAACGTGCGTGTTGACAATTGTGCAGAAAAATGGCGATGGAAGCTGCATAAAAGCAGTTTATTTCAACTCTGCCAGTGTAGTTACACTGAGAGGGAGAGCTGGTGCAGCTTTCGCTGCACTACAATACCCTACACTACACCGTCTACACCTTTTTATGGTCGAAAGAAACGAATCTGTTCAACGACGGGACCTACAAGCTACTGACATGCGATCGGCTCCGTATACAGATAGTCCATTGGCTGTTTATAGCGGATCCCTAGAGCGACCAGCATTAAAAATGCCCATGCTAGGAGCATACGGATTAAATTCACGGTGTGCACAGTTATCGCAGTCTTTTAATACATTTTACTCCGATCTCAGAATCAATCAATTAATTTCAGTGGTGTTTAGGAAGTATTATCGGCAGTAACAGCTACGAAGCTGACAGCGTGGGCACGATACCATCATCAAGTAATGTAAATGTCAACAGTATACGTTCCTGAAGTTATTCGTGGCGATTTACGGCCAAGTAGAGACGACCCCAATATAGCTAATGAAGTTGCGTCATGTCCGTGTTTGAGGGCACGATTCACGAGAGGGTTGAACCTCCCAGCGGCGAACAGGCCACTCAAAGCAAGCCCTTTCACAAGTGTACTGCCGATTGAAGTCTCGCACGAAAAGGTACTAATAGGGAGTGGTTTGCCGCCGAGAGAAGGGTAGGGGGGAGGGACATTGCGATCGTTCGAGCCGCACCGCTGGCGTGAATCGTAACACAAGTTCTTTGAAATTTCCTTTTACTGGCGCGTTTTTGTGGGCTTAGATAGGAAATCGAATAAATAACTTTTTAAACAGGAAACCTTTTCTTCGGAGACAAGATGCGCGAGACCACCGTATGCTTGGACGAATTTCGTCCGCGGCAGAAATCTTCGCGAAGACACAAGTTGTTGTTAAGCAGGGTTACACCGGAAAATGCTTTCGCAGGTGCAACTTCTGCAAAGAAGATTTTGGCGCCACAGCGGACAGTTCTTGCGACGTAATGCTCAGCAAACAGCTGTGACTGCAAGTCAGTAATAGGAATAGTATTAACTTCCATGAAACTGTTTCATACTCGACTTGGAGCACAAAACTGTAACGCTGTTTAACCCAGAAAGACGGGAATTTTTCAACATTTTATTTATTCTGGTTGCTCTCGTAGCTCGGTAAGTTTCCGGGAAAAATATTTATCCATTAAATTTTCCTCTGGAAGACCAACAACTGTGCGACTGGAAATCATAAACAGCCAGAACATGAGTATTTATTAGCGGACTTGTGATTCCGAGTGCTAGATAGCTCCGTCTTTAGTGGCATCAGTTACGGCAACTCTCAGATGTAAGAAACAAAATTTTTAAATGATCTATCCATGTTCGGTTTCCTTAGTGCGCCTTATATTCACGAGTTTCCAGGTTCAATTCCTGCATAACATATAAACTTGAGTCCTTTTTTAGTTTTAATATAGGTTAGTTTAAATACAATCTGAACACAATAAAATTTTAAAAGATTCAAAAAATCTATTGAAATGTTGAAGGTATCGATAGCTTGTCGGTATGTATTCCATTGCAATCTTTACATGAACGATACAAGGAAGTTCGTTTGTCTCGGTGTCAGAACGTAAATTTTCTAGACCTGATAAAACGCTGCATGTTTACGTTAACGCACAAGGTTATGACTTTCACTTATTTTACGGAATGTTTCATTTCAGTGCGGCGAGTGCACTTGTTCCGAAACTATCCAGCGGCAGCAGCAAATTTAAGACTGTTAACGCGAGCGAACCTGAGACCGCTCGCAGAAAGAATACAGCACTTCCATCCGTACCGGATTTCAACAAAGATTGAGATGACCTATTTTGTTTAAATTGCTATGCAGGTAATTCATATAAGCCTACACGATCTATTTGATAAAATTACATTCGCGAGCATGTGTGGCCCTTGTTAAACGAGTAGTTGGCACGACGGTCCAAACTTGATTCCCGGAGGGGCCTCGGTGGTCAAGCGGTTAGACTGCTCGCCTCCCATCGATTCGAACCGGATCCAATCACCGGCCGGTTCACTCCCGGATAATGGCAAGTGGGAATCGCAGCGGACGATACCGCCGGTCGGTTTGGGGTTTTTTCTCGGGGATCTCCCGTTTCCCCCGCCCCTTCATCACTTCACCCTCATCGACTCCTAAGACCTCGATGTTAAGAGCCGCCCGAATCTCTTCACTCGATTCCCGGCGCCTGACAATGTGGCGCAGAGGTTAAACACTGGACTCGCGTTCGAGAGGACCTGGGTACGAAACACTCCAGGCGAGTCCTGGGACGGTTGTTTACCACAGTCTTGGCTGAGTCCTCTCCATCTCCTGCTTCTCTGTGATGCTTGGTTCGTCTCTAATGACCTCGCTGTCGACGAGAGCGAAGGAAATAGAAAGATAGAGCGACAGGGAGTTGGGTTTTCTAGAGATGAAAGCCAGAAGTGTTTTTTTTTTTGTATTTACATCTTCTACACGATACGAGTGGCTGACATACGACACGCTCTTGTTACGACCGTGAAAGGGCAATGAGTTCTAGCCTTAACTGTGCGGAGCTACCATACGCCGGTACTACGTACGTTGGTTCAGCAGCTCGTCGCAATGTTGTCTCGCCGGCTTGATGTCGGGGGTCCACACGATCAATCCAGGGAACGGCGAGCTGGGATCAGCGCAAGCTAAAGCCATGGCGTCGTCCTGTTGGACGTCGAGCTGCTCCGTCGGCCCGTCTAAAGCCTCGTTCACGCTTGGAAACGAGCATGTTTCTAGAAACACCGTTTCGAAACAGCCGCGGCTGGCGCAGTGGCCACACTCGGAAAACTGCGAGTGAAGTGATTTGGGGCGGGCTCTTAACAGCGAGGTCTTGAGAGCCGATGAGGGTGATTGAGGTGATTCCGGAGCGGCGTCGGAATGAAGGGAGTGGAGAAACGGGAGATCCCCGAGAGAACCCCACCAACAAGCGGCATCGCCCGGCACGATTCCCACATGCGAAAACACGGGGGATTGAACCCGGTTCGCCTTGATGGGAGCCAAGCAGGCTAACCACTCTGACACAGTGAACCCACTGAGAAAAGTGTTTTTTTGAATCAAACAACGTTTCTTAGCCACAACCAATTTGAAATAAAATATTTTGTTATTGAAACCAAACAATTTTTTTTTATTTGGTTGTCTCAAAAAAAGAATTGGTTGGTATAACTAAATATGTGCTTGGCTCTACGTGTATTAAACAGTTTTGGTTAATATTAAAAATTAGAAGCCCGACCGAGGTTCGAACATAGATCACCTGCGTTCGAGTGTTATTCCTTGGCGACCTGAGTTAAATTGACTACTCGTACGTGAGAATTGTGCCGGACGATGCCGCTGGTCAGCGAGTTTTCTCGGGGATCTCACGTTCCCCCCGCCCCAGCATTCCAGCGCTGCACCATACTCACCTTCGCTTCACCCTCATCGGCTTTCAAGACCTCGAATTTAAGGGCTGCTGAAACCTCTTCACTCTTTTTTTACTCGAATCTGTTTACAAAATTTGTCATGAGTGTCAGATACTTATTTTTAATGTTCGCAAAGAGCTCGGTAACTGTTTTCAAGCAAAATAGAAACAAGTAGGAAACAAATTCAGATTTTTTTTTTCGATAAAGAAACAAATTTTCCCTGTATTCCAAATGAGTACAGTAGAAAACTAGCAACAACGTTTTCATGTCTGCACACGTTCGGCAACTAGATGTGAGAAACAAGCCAGTCTTTAGACATCAGCCCCAGTCAGCTCGTGAACAGTTAGAACTTATAAAATAAGTTTTTGTGTGTACGCTATGGACTGTTGTCCGTAAACGAATAATTGCTATTAAATCAGCTCGTGGAAACACGAGACAACGGTACTCATTGATGAGTTTCATTCTCGATCAATTCTGTGGTATGAAACAAATTCTCAACATAAAAACCGAAACAAAAAGTAAGACGCTTCAAACGAAACCACTCTCATATAATTCACAACTACATATATAACACAGGAGAAACCTGCTACTTCTCTCAACAACTCAGACAAAACTGCAGCCAGGACACGACACACTACAGAAATAGGGTTCGTAAAACATGTTTTTTTTTTTCCTCTTTCGGGAACACTCTGAGAACTGCTTATAAATAATAAACAAATTGTTTGGAAACAAACTGAAACAGATTTCAGACATACGTTTCCAAGCGTGAATGAGGCTTAACGCTCGTTCCAAAATGATGTTGACAACGTAAAGCCATCTACACTCTACAGTCTGACGCATGTGTAAGCGGATTCGCACGGAAGAATGTAAGAGAGCTGGCCAACTGTTAACTCTTCCGTTTAGCCGATGGGACTCGTGTATCTCGTTCCGCGAACTTCGTATTCGTAGCCACTGTTGTTAACAAGAAAAAACGGCGTGGAAATGAGGTGGTAATATATCATATTTGTTTTAATAAACACNAAATGGAATGTCCCATGCGTCTAGCTCCAACTACCATTCCGCGTTCAAAGTCTGTTAATTCCCGTTGTGCGGCCATAATAACGCCAGAAAACTTTTCACATGAATCACTTGACTACAAATGAAAGCCCGACCAATGCACTACCCATTTATACATTTTGTACGCATACTACTGTCATCTGTATATTTGCATATTCCTATCCCATGAGTTTTGTCACTCTGTGTACATTTCTGTGATACAGTGTTGAAGATGTATACAGGCATCTCTTTAACAGTTCGGGGGCGGAATAACTAATATAAGGGGGAAAAAATCCTTTAACATTAAGTTACAGCCCATTCGTGGTTACTTCCAACTTTTCTTAACATCTGCTAAATATCTACTTCCGGGATATTACTCAGCCTCATGCAAGCTGAGCTTTGGAAATTTCACCAGAAGGCCAACGCATCTCATTCGTGCGCATCAAGTGTTATGATATCTTGCATAAGAACTATTTATTACTGGGCATAAGGTCTACCAACACAACTTTATTCTCTCTGTATTTATTAGTATTAGTTATAAATACAATATTATGATTAACAGATAAAATAAAAGCGAAAGGTAAATTCAACCAAAAATAAGGTACTTTTATGTTACCAGAATGATAAAACAACATTTGTTGTACATGAGATATTTAGGAATCAGCCGAATACGTTACACATTGGGTGCTTTTTTTTTTTGCAAAGGTTTGTTTAAAAAGTTGTGGAAGAAGCCGAGAAAAGGCTGTAACAATAAACCTTGTATANTTTTTTTTTTTGCAAAGGTTTGTTTAAAAAGTTGTGGAAGAAGCCGAGAAAAGGCTGTAACAATAAACCTTGTATAAATGTTTGAGTTGTGTTTTTTTATAGCTGATGTCTAATTTCAAAAAGAAGAGTTTTTTTTTCCTTCTTAGATTGCAGTTGGTTACGTGTCCGCGCAATTGAAGTACGGGCCTGAGGCCATTTTCTCCCCGATCGACTAGCCTTTTGTAATCTCAGTTGACCCGGTTACTGTGGCGAGGTATTCGCCAAGTATCGGGCGTCGCTTGGTGCTTATGTTCTGGTAATTGCCAGACGTTGCGAAGGTGATTTGAATTAGCTGCGACCTAATTACTTCACCAAACTTCCGTTGGTAACGCACGACCGTGATACACATAAATAAAGTGTGCAAGTTCTTTGAGAGGTTTTTCTCAACGCTCAAAGACGTTTCGTTGTCCAAAATTATGTTGTACATTTTTTTTTTACCGTGCCACATTTTTTTTTTGCTGAGATATGAAATAATAGCGCGAAGAAGTTATCACAGTGGACAAAACTTACTTCAAATAATTATTGACATGATCTATAGGATTTTTCCTATATAGTTTGTCGAAAAAATTTCAAAACTGAAGAAAATCATAAAAATATGCTATAATTCTAAATATTTGTTAGTTTTATTTGAATGCCATGAAAATTTTTACTGGAAAATTATCATGCGGTTCGCCCATATTTTAATTTTTTTAAGATTAAATTTAAAGTCAAAATACCTACAAATTTGATCATCACCGCGTGTGAACAAAATTAGCCACTTCTGTTACATGAATAACAACTTAAGGCGAAATCAAACTTTATGTTAAAATGACTTTTTTTTTCAATTTGTACGCATANCTGTTACATGAATAACAACTTAAGGCGAAATCAAACTTTATGTTAAAATGACTTTTTTTTTCAATTTGTACGCATTAAAATTTTAAGTTCAAATACGTATATTTGCGTTAAAAAAAATAACGAACGTTGTTTTTCGAATAATTTGTTATTTGNAAAATTTTAAGTTCAAATACGTATATTTGCGTTAAAAAAAATAACGAACGTTGTTTTTCGAATAATTTGTTATTTGGATTAAGTGATCATAGATATCGCGTCACTATACCATACAATTTTCTCAAAATATAAAAGAAAGGTGGCTTTTGAATAGTTTCGACATTGACGCCTCGAGCGTCGATATGGTGAAATCAGGTAAATATATAGCAGCGCCAGAATGTAAGGGTGGGGGAAACGGTAATACCCCGAGAAAACCCACAGACTAACAGAAACGTCAGCCACATTTGTCCACTTGTGAAATTACAGGTGACCCCGCCGGGAATTGAACCCGGTTCACTTTGGGAGGCAAGGAGTCTGACCACTAAGCCACCGCAGCTCTGAAGTGCAGCTTCTCTGATTTGAGTTTGGATGCAATGAATGGCATTCCTCACAGAATTTAAAATTTCTGCTATCTTAAGCTGTTCGAGATTTAAGCAATGAGAATTTTAACACGATAGTAGGTTGGCGAAATTGTAACAAAAAACGTTATTTATATCTTCCGGATAACTAACTTGGCAGGATGACATATCTAGTGTGAAACGTCAAGCGAGATGAAAAGACGCCGCTGGCTTTCTGTTACTTATGGGACACTATGATGTTATACGTAATGAACTTCTGACTAAAATGTAGCGAAGTGTAAAGGTACGAAAAGGTAAAATGAGTGCCAAAAAAAGATAAGTATGATTACTGATTTTGCTAAAAAATTATTTGTTTTTTAACGGTGCCAATACAACCAGTACAATAAAACAAAATTGTAACTACGAGACATTATGCAATTCCTTAAGACAGAAAAATNCGGTGCCAATACAACCAGTACAATAAAACAAAATTGTAACTACGAGACATTATGCAATTCCTTAAGACAGAAAAAGTAAATTAAACCTTTTTCTGCAACAATTAAATATCAATTCCTGGTATCCAAAGCCTAAAATGTGTTCTGACTGGAGAAAGTGAAACAGGCGGGGCAAGAACAATTAAGACATAAGTGGAAACAACTTCTCTCCTTGTCGGCCTACAGCTTAATTAGAAGCAATGAATAATAGCGGCACAACGCACACGAGAGTAGCAATCAAACTGCAAAGCATTAAACTAATTACACTTAAAACAATACTTAATGACATCGGGCTTGATGCGCACCGACATCAAAACGCTTACAAAAAATAGGGGAAAGAAAACACAGGAAGAGGTTAGCAGAAGTCCACGGCTGCGCGTCCAAGGTCAAGCAAGAAGCGAGGGGAGCGATACGGGTGACACTTACACGCACGCCTAGTGCCTCGTCGCCCCTACGCGCAAGGCGTGCAGTGTTTCCGTCGTGGTCCTGTACTGTGCAAGTTATACACGTATCATGGGACTTGATTACATGCGATAAAAGCCCACAGATTTAACTACGGCGGCATGTTTGTACTTTTCTCTTGCCACTTAAGGAAACTGCATACGCACGCTTTAGAAATGTAATATTTATCCATTTTCACGGGTTTTTTTTCCTCTATGAATATACTTAATACCATAACAGTAAAATGATATAGTCATAGATAATAGTTTTTTTTACCTTTTCTAGCAAAAAGTCTTATTTACAGAGCATTTATTTACCGAGATACGCGAACACGCACAAACAACGATTTCACAGAAAATATGTCACCGTGGACTCCTCTTAAGGGAAAAGGCTCCTTACGAGTAGCGGTGCGTACCAGCTGACTGTCTCGTACCTTTGCAGCATTAATCATACTAGTCTGCCGAGACCTAACAACAACATAACAAATTATTAGCAGACGTAAAATACAACACTCTGTGAAAAAAACACGGTAATTAGGTCATTCGTGAACATACGGCCAAAGCCGATAAAATCTCTGCCTCCAAAAAAAAAAATATTAAAAATACCCGTCTGCGTACCTCGGTGCACATTGCCTCAGAAACACATAATGCCGACCAGGAGTATGGTTTGAAGCCTTCGTGACGACCCCGCAGAAGTGAGCAACCCCCAAGTGCCAGAACCGGTGTAAATACACAAATTCACCCCCTCCCCCTTCTTAAGCGCGGCGCACGGCACCCTAGGCCTCGTGGCGTAGGGTTCATAAGCAGTATAGGGGACGAAACTAACTCTCAGGGACAGCCTCGCGATTAATTGAGGCCTACCTCAGGCTTTGTAAGCCTAACATGCAGCACGCGGCGGCGAGTGCGGGCACCAGATTACACTCGGTGACAAACAAATTTTTGCACCAACTTTGCTCTGCACTCGGGACACCTCAGTTCATGCGGGCTCAAAAACGTGGAACCAGAGTAACGTGCGTACGCCATATTACATTTGAACTTGGCGAAAACTGTTCTTAGACGATAAAGTATTCGAACGGTTGATACTTTTATATTTCTTAGAATGTCACTGCAAAATATTTATTGCTTACTCTGTAGCTAGATTTTTCTTATTGCGCGTCTCTCTTTACAATTCGCGTACAGCTGTCCGGTATAAAACTCTTGTATATTTTATAATATAAGTCATATGTGTTACTTTTTCTAGGCAAAAAGAGCGTCCTCGCCTATTGTATGACTTGCAGCGTTGATAACATCGGCAAGAGTTATTGGAATATATTCCCCATAACTTCATGTGTGGTTCCCAAAACCGTTCGTCTGTTTGCCATATACGGCACAGATAGGTGTATAAATGTCGTTCCACGTGTGCTGAAAACGGCCTGTAAGCTACTACGAAAGGGCTCCAACTGTATTCCTAATGTATACATGGTATTGGCAAATCTTTGCAAATGCGTTACAGTTAAGCGCTATTACCAAGGCAAGTATTTCTGAAACTAGTGCTTCAGTGGCACGTTCGTCATGGACATATGCTTAAAAAGAGATATTTGTAGGCTCTGCTTCCTCATACATCGTTGTATTATCGTTCGAAATATATTAATAGGAGCTACGTTCATTCACTAAGAACACATGCTACGAAAGGTAAAATATTAGGGAGATTTGTTTCGGTTCACGTGTTACTAAAACATATGAAGTTATCAATCACTAACCAAACGTAAAACAAAATTTAATTACTTTTGTATCGAATTTTTTAAAAATTGTTAGATTCAACTACAAATAACCCCGAATATTCGTAGCTTATTAAACAAAAACTAAAATAATTACTTACAAAAGAATCGTCGGTTACATGGTGAACTTAAAAAATATTAAATTGTGTTTTGGCGAAGGCATTTTTAAGTAAAGGCTACATCATTCTTAACTTCTGAAAGTCTGTATTTCTTGAGCTTCTGACTTTGCCAACAGAATGCATTTTCTAATGACGAAATACGTGATATATGTGTATTTTAGACATAATATTTCCTTGTCTTAAATAAAATTATTTCACATTATGTATATTCACAATTATTTAATATACAATACAGCAAGGAAAAGATTTACCCTGACCTTGTAAGGACATGCAAAATATGTAAAGTCAAAGTATAATCTTTGATGGACGGTGTTCATTAAGTAGAATTTTTTTACAATAGCGTTGGGTGTGTTAGTTCGTAAAATAAAACATACATATAAACATAAATTCGTCAGAGAAATACCACAAGAAAAGAACCTAAATCGCAGATAAGTTATGGCACGTATATGAGAAATGTATCACAAACCTGACAAACACTCGAAAAGTATGGAACAAATGGACCATTTTTTTTCGTCGTACTGCTACAGCTGTATGATATAAAGCACCATTATTTCAGCGATTACTTCAAACATTACTTACTTTTCATCTCTAAAGATATATTTTGTGTATATAGCGGAAGCTCCTCTGGTTACACGAGATATCATAGTGTTTCTTTGGAGCGCGACAAACTATTTACCGAATTTTATTTAACGTACTTGCCAATGCTCGAGTTATCTTTACAAACGCCATAAGAAATAGAAAAATTGAAACTTCCAGAATTATTTTGTTGGCGAAGTATTTTCAGGAAACAAGTCCCCAACACAAAACGTTTCAGTAAGAGGGATTCGTGTGATTTTAGGTTGTAGTTAGACACTTTAATACGGGACTTTATAGTGTATGACGTCACAGCAAAGTACCGTTTTGGGGTGCTGATTCTGGTAATTTAGTCTTAAAGTAATAAACACATTCACAGGACCAAATCGTTTCTGCCGCTCGTATAGCGATTTTTTTTTCGTATTCAATACGAAATGGCCACGTTGTCATTTAGCATATATTTAGCAACGGATGACGAAATTAGTGTGGCTTGATTTTATTACTGTGCACATTTCAGGTTATCACGAATGCAGCGTAAAAACGTAATAACGATAATTGATTGATGCATGCATTACCATATTTACTTTTATGAAGGTGGAAGCACAGCACGTTTCCCTGCCCTGAG
The DNA here is from genome assembly GCA_002778355.1 of Clitarchus hookeri. NCBI lineage: Eukaryota > Metazoa > Arthropoda > Insecta > Phasmatodea > Phasmatidae > Clitarchus > Clitarchus hookeri. Next base: position 358,114 of record NQII01002030.1, read on the forward strand.
CACAAAATGGAAAATGTTCCAAATCTGAGCAATCAATATATTTTCTGGGAATCTAAGCCACGACATGAACATTATTACCCATAAACAAAATGTTCCGTCAGTACAAAATAAAATTAGTATTGATTAAAAAAAACACATTACATTGTAAGCATTATAAAATATAATACCTGTCCTTATTTTTGGTGCGTGGATAATTAAGCATTTTTTAATATCAAGCTTCTAAAACTGGCTCATTTCCATAACAGAATAATACAAGTAGTGAATATATAACAGTGCAAGAAGTAATATGCTATTATTTTAGGATCTTTACGTGTCAATATTTTTGATACACCCTCGAGAAAACTATTTGTAATGAAAGGTTAGTAAATATTAGACTTCGGTTCACCACTCCTCTTGCCAGATTATGGAATTGGTATAGAGAAATACATGTTAAAGATACACCGTTTTTGGAGACAATTTTGAATATATAAACTTAAAAAAAAAAAAGCTGTGTGAGAAATTATACTCTCAAGATCTGCAGCTGGGCAAATATAACAATTGGTTTTTCAGTATTATTTATTTTAATTATTAAGTTTTCTGATATTTCCAGGTTACAGGCTATAAATTAGACAGATGATACAAAAGGCTTCGATAGCAAAGAAGCACGTATTTTTTCTGCTTAAAAAAAATACCTGGTGGTATATACCTACATTTAACAGGAACGCCAAAATACCGAATTTCATTCACATGTATCTTCCTGTACCAAATTCTCAAGCAGCCTTCTAGCTGCAGGTATTTTGTGTGTCCCCTGCGTCAAATCGCGGTGTGGCTGCGGCTCATCTCGGTACAATTAACCAGATTCCTCATCGCCTCTATGCGCAAATCACTGAACTAATGCGCAGTCTTATGTCGGAAACTCGCTTATTGAGATTTTTAGCGGTGACCCCATCATTCCATGGTGTCGAAATGAAGACAAAAGTGTAGTACACGTCCCTTGATAGGTGTTTTCTACCTAAAGAGCCGTTTCAGCCATTTTGACTTTCAAAAGGTACACACAAGACACAATTTAAAAAAAACCCTGTTGGAAGTGGGAAGTTTTCTAAATGCTATTCCAAGTTTGTCATATCTTACGCATGTAAAACAGTTTTGAATGAAAATAATTTCTCTGAAGCTCTGCGCACCATTTGGCAGCTTAGACAGGAGGAATATTTAATGCTGAGTAACAAACTTAAAGGTTGGGAACCGCATGTGACACGTAGTCTTGAAATGGGACATGAAATTAAGATCCTAAAATTCAAGCGTTGGCGAAACCCAATGTTGTAGGAAAAGCCAAGAAAAACCACCCTCCAAAAGAAACGTCCACCACGTTTCTCCACGTACAAAATTCCGAGTGCGACAACACTGAAAATGGATCCCCAGTCAGAGTGGTGGAAAGCCACGCACTAAAGCGACCCCACACGCAATTCAAGATTTAGGAGATCATTAATTATGTTTATGGTGGTCGACCACCTGGCTCTTGAGCTGCGATGTAGAATGTTAGGAAATCGCGTTTTAAGACAAAACTATTACACGTTTCCCCAGTATGTTTTAAAAAAAAAGACACAGCTCAGACAACAACCGAATGGTACTTTCAAGATATCAGACATGCACACACAGAGATTCAAAATTTTTGTACAGATTCATTAAAAAATTTATCGAGGTCCATACACATCGGGCACCTGTGTTCTGAGTTGGTTTCCTCGCCGGGTATTTCTTGACAGTACATTTCTTGAAGGGGGAGTATCTTCCACGGGTACAGCTTGCGAGTAGATAATTTCCACGTGGACGTCGTATTCTACAGGGAGGGCGTCTTCAACGGGGGCGTCGTCTTCCACGGGCGCAGACGTCGCGAGGGCTGTTCGGCGGGCCTTGCCCCGACCCCTGCGATGCAGCGTGTCGGGAACCGAGGTGGTGCTGCCCTCAAAACACTTCTTACACAGGAGGCAGAACCACATGTCTTCCTCTTGCTTCAAGGCAGGCCTGCAAATACTTGAACACGGTCTAAATTTCATAAGGTGCGTAGTCCAGGAGAAGTTCTTTCAGCAGGAACTGTAACTCGTCCCGTTTGTCCACGACACTAAGCGAGCGCACCCTTCCAAATGTCAAAATGTCCGAAAGGATTTTATGGCTACTCGGACCACAAGCGTACATTTCTAAGTGCGTGACAAATGACTGATTTCCCAAGGGGGCTCAGGGTGTCTCTTATAAAGAGTTTTTAAGGGAATGAAAATAGTTCGTCCTCACGATTCAAGAAGCGGCCGATTGGTCGGAACGAAGGGTTACGAAAACCCCCGAGTAATTAGCAAATGAGAAACATTGGCGTAGCAATTAAATATATTGGATGGAGGTGGGCAATTAGCCAATGAGAATCAGAGTTGGGGCAATTGGTCAGTTAAATATAATGGAAGGGGGAGTGGGGGGGGTCAGTTTTCTGCTGGGCACGGTGGTGGGGCAAGCAATGTAAAACAAACGACAAACGAAAAAGCCAATATGCCAGTCGAACGAAGGTGAAAGGGAAACTCATGTAACGTATAAACGAATGACAAACGAAACAACCATTATGGCGGACTGCACCAACCAAGATGGTGGACGGCTGCACGTACCAATATGGTGGACTGCACCGACCAAAATGGTGGACGGCTGCACCTACTACGATGGCGTACGGTGGCTGTGACGCCTACCAATATGTTAGACTGTACCTACCAAGATATTGGAATGAGGGTTGGTGAAGGGGGTTGCGGGGGACCTTCGGAAATTTAAGTTTTTGTAAATACATTTTTAAATAAAATTTTTAATTAATGTTATTGCAATTTTTTATACTTTTTAATTTTTTGTGTTTCAAGGATGAATGCAACCGGGTCAAGGTCAAATGTCACGATAGTCAAAGGTCAACGTCACCTGGATAAATTATTGCCGCCGGCCGACGGTAATATCATAGCACAAACAGCTCCGACGCTTCAGTTCCAAGTCCCGATGTGCCGAAATCCCCATAATCCCTCTACTGTTAATATCATTAAAATTCAACTCGCAAAACTCAGAGATTTTTAATGAGGTATGTATATGCCCAGAATCTGAGCTTTAATATCAGATGAGACGTTTCCGGTTTCCACCACATTAACAAGATGCTTGTTTTAAACAAACCTGTCAGAGAAAAATTTAATTGAACGTTCTCTTTTTTCATCCCAGTGTAAATATCAAAGAAAATGAAAATCCTTTGTCAAAATAAACTTCAAAAGGCTCTCAGGCCAACCCAGGTTGACAAAAAGAGACCTCAGTAGCGACAACTGGAAGGCAGTGTCTGCTTACACAAATCACGACTTATCCTGAGGTCAGAATACAATTTACGTTAACATGTAGACCAGTAGTGGAGCAGAAGATAACTGAATAAAAGATACACCATTTAAAACAAAATTTATTTTCCTGTATACTGGTGGCACTGAAATTGAATTTTGAATAACTCTCAGAAGCCCAGCCCATTTTAACTTTTAGGGCCAGGCCCGGCTACATGGAACTATTAATGCGATTGTGCGTATTAATACGTTTGTAACGCTTGGCATTCGTTTGCTTAATGCCGGTAATTTCAGCTCTGTTGAAAGTGACCATGGCACTTGTCTCCCTCCATGGCAAAGTTGGATCGATTCACGGAAGGGTAACTCCAAATCTTCACACTTGGTAAACACGTGAGTAATGTATCGATGATTTCATTCTGGGTGCTCTTGTGTTCGTAATCATGGCATCCCGTGGCTCCTCCACCTTACTATGTCCTCATTGAAGAAAAATGAGACCCAATTTGCTCTTCGTGAGTTCATCATTTATTAATCACACGTGAGGTTTGAAGATCTATAAACATTTTAAGTATGTCCAGAATTTCACTTCCGAAGTTGTCATCGCTGTATTTGCAACAGTAACTTCAGTGTGGTGTAAATTTTTTTTCAGTAGCATCGAAGTACTAGATCATGTTTATGCATATCGTGACGGGGTCATCTGCACATGTAGTGGAGAGCTCTCTTTTATTCTTATATCTCGCTAGTGCTCGCTGCAAATTCCACCAGGCAGCACCACAAACTTGTTATGACTTTGTTGGTTCTCACAAATAACCTAGTTTTCAGACCCCTGTTCTTGTTTGGTTACCCCGAAAAAAGATTTGGATGATGCAAATGAAGATTTGTTTGGCTCTACGTAAGTTAAACAGTTTCGGTTAGTAAAAAAAAGAGTCGGAAGCCCGATAGAGAATCGAACCTAGATCACCTGAGCCCAAGAGCTACCAATTTGCGACCTTAGCTAAAGTGACTTCCCATGAAGATGGAATGTTTTTAAATATATACATTTCAAATTTTGTACAACGTGTGCAAATAAATTTTTCAAGTTTTACAGCTTTATTTTTTAGTTTCCTGTTGAACTTGTTTTATTACGACTTTATACCATCGGTATGCATCAATATATGCACTAACAAAAACTGTCACAATCCTAATCATCAAAAAAATGCAAAAAAATTAAAAATTAACCACTCGAGTTGTATTTTCAAACGAAGGCAATCGGATGAGCGGCCAAGCAAAAATATTAAATTGATTCAACAAAATATTTTGTTGACAGCCTAATTTAATTTGTCCCATCAGAGAGGTTTTGTTTATGCAAACGTGTATTTGGTTAGATGAACTAAATTAATTTCTTGTTGCTTTACAAGTTTGTCTGCTCAATAAAATATTTTATTGGGTCAACTAAATATATTTTTGACACTATACAAACAAATGTTTTGTTGGCTGTTCTCTCTGTGTGGGGGGATCTGGATGCCTTTGAGATGAAATTTTGTTTCATATTTACCAACGGTCATGCTAAAGTTGACAACCTTCTACTTACTTGCAAGAATTGTCTACTTCTAGGAGACCACTGCAAGAAACCATTCAGAGATGATATTTTTTCTGGTTTAATAACAGATTCCATGAAATACATATTCTGTCTCCCGAGTACTTAAAATAGAATTCTTTTGGCTACATCCGAAGTTAAATTTGAACATATTATATGTTGTTATTAGGAGACCAAAAACATTTAGAAATATTCTTATGTACACCCATTCATTTTACTGAAGTGAGGCACTGTTAAGATTTGTTTTTAAAAAAATGTCATACTGGTTTCTCGATATGGGCACGGGGGCATATAAGTATTTTTCTTCTGTGCTTTAATGTCAGCCTTCCATTGTCAGTTTACCTTCGCAGCAAACCGGTAAATTTTAACAACTGTTCTGTGAGTTGATGGAATAAAGGAATTGGGCATTAGTCTGGCATGGACACATTTCGTTTGAGACTTTACGCAGTTACGAAATATCATGTTATCTTTAGATGAGGACTGATAATTTACTTGTAACTGTCAAGCACGTGTATTTGTAAGCAGCTACGTACTATATAAAAATAATATAAAATTTTGATCACGTGAAATAGTGAAGCAGTCAAACTGAAATATTTGTTGTTAACTTAAGAAAATTTAAGACATTGCTTTTCGCTGTTCGTAGCCACGATGAAAGTCCTTGTTCTTCCTGGTGATAGTCCTTGTTCTTCCTGATGATAGTCCTTGTACTGCCTGATGACAGTCTTTGTTCTTCCTGATTTATCTCGTAATGCGTATATATCGTTACCATTGCTACAATTTCAATGTAGTACTACGAGATCGCTTTTCCCGGGATGTTATATTTTATTTTTGTTGTAAAATCTGTTATTTCGTGTTGGGCAGAAATTTTCTATTTTGAGTATTTTTAGAATAAATAATAATTATTATCTATCAATGTACTACTGAAATGTTGATAAAATGAAGTTATGTGGTTGCTGATAAGGCGGCGTAAATTTAATTCGATCATCGCAGATGGACAAGTTGTGAAGGCTTGATGTTTATACTGCCTCGATCTGCAACCGTGTGCAAATATGTACTGGGCGCACTATTATAGTCTACTTATCAGTCCACACAGCGGAAATTAATTTTGCAGGTGCAAGCAAACAACGGCACGCACTACTGAATTCAAATAAACCAGACTCCAGAGGCATTTTGTCACCGTAATTAAGGCATGCCCAGAGCAAAAAAAATTATATATTTCAAAATCAGTTGAATGGGAATTCAAAATAAATAATTTCACCGTAATAAATGGCTTCATCACACCAGAGACGAGATTTGTTGTACACTTAAATTAATATTCTTAAAAATTTACTCTTTAACTTTCTCCAATAGTTCTACACAACTGCACTTGCTTTCGTGATTATAACAAGAAAAATCTTGAATTGTTGTACGATGTATAGATGGAAGAAGCTCATAGTGGATAATGTAAGGCACTACCGTTAGATGGAATATAAGAAAACCTTAACCCATGCCTGGGAAGACGTTAATGTAAGACAACTCATATTGGTAGAGTACTTTTTCCATGTATAAATATTAATACATTGGACCTCAGAGAAGCAAGATTATCATCGAAGTCAAAAAGTTGACCACAGAACGAGTAAGCCAAAACTGTATTATTCGTATTTATTATTAAGAAATTAGGTAAAAATGAGTATTCGGATACCTTGGAAGGTAAGGGTATGCATAGTAAAAAGTTCACAAATTTTGAGCCGTTAGAATTACTCCTATGGAATATCGCAAATATGAAACATTATGGTCAAATGTTAGTTCAAGTTCCTAATCCCATCACAGCCTGAAGCAAAATAGTTCAGGAATTCGCGCACGTTGGAAAAGAAAAAAAGGAACTTTAGGACGTGGATATTTCTTCAACAGATATCTTACATTTTTATAAAAGACGCTTACAATAAAAAATTTTCATTTTAAAAACTTATTTTTCTTCACGTAGTGGCTACAAGCCAGTGAGATAGTTTCGAAACGACAGAATATGAATAATTTTATTATAATTTATAATGTCTGAACCGTCAATAATTTTTCTAGTTTATGCATTCATGGTTATAAGAATTTTAATTTAATGGTCGAATGATTGAAAATGCTAATAATTAGAAATTATATTGGCGTTTGCATGAAATGCAATTTAAAAAATCACGCGACTAAGAGCGNTTGAAAATGCTAATAATTAGAAATTATATTGGCGTTTGCATGAAATGCAATTTAAAAAATCACGCGACTAAGAGCGCTTCATTACAGTCGGACGATATCCGTCAAATACAAGGCAGACAGACTACTGCAAAGCATACACGATTAGAGAAAGCAGAAATCTAGCTTTGAATCTACTGAAAAATATTTAACCCTGAAACTTAACGCCAAAAAAATGGTGCTCTTACTTTACTTAACTCTTGAGCCACATAATGACAAAATATAATATCTAAGAATTGATGAAGCACACCGAAAATNCTCTTACTTTACTTAACTCTTGAGCCACATAATGACAAAATATAATATCTAAGAATTGATGAAGCACACCGAAAATATGGCTAGGCCAGCAAACCGTCTACAAGTTAATAAATACTTGCCAGTTTTCTACGGTAAGCCACTGCGAGGTGATCTACAGTCCGCTTTCTTTATAGTGCCTACTTGCTTCCTAGTTAACACGTTGACCACTCAAATATACACTGAAGAGCCAAAAAACTGGTATAGGTGTGCGTATGCATATAACAGAGGTATGGAACCAATCAGAGTAACGCGATGCGGTCGGCCACTAGATCGGTTACTGCTGCTACAATGGCATATGGCTATCATGATTTAAGTGAGTTTGATCGTGGCGTTATAGTCGGCGCACGAGAGATGGGACATAGCATCTCCGAGGTATCGATAATATTTGGATGTTCGCATACGACCATTTCACGAGTGTACCGTGAATATCGGGGAATCCTGTAAAACATCACATATTCGACATCGCTGCGGCCGGAAAAAAGATCGTGAAAGAACGGGACAGACGACGACTGACAAGAATCATTAAACGCGACAGACGTGGCAACCCTTTCTCAAATTGGCGCATATTGGATGTTTGGACTTTCCTGCAGGATTCATGGTGTGAATTGCCTCCTGCATACCTTCATACATTAGTCGAGTCCATGCCACGTCATCTTGCGNGGGCTATACGATATTAGGCAGGTATACCAGATTTTTTGGCTCTTCAGTGTAGTTCCCCAACTGAAGTCGCGCCACGCGTATAATTGGCAAGGGCATTTCACGGTGCATCGAGCACTTCTAGAAACCCTGCTTAAGATATATTTGTATGCACACTGTGTATTCTCCCTCTATATGTACGATTAACATTGTCATGGGTGTGATCAATTTATTTCTAGGGAAACTGTTTGTACTGTAGTGAAGGATGGGGATAAGTATAGTTTACGATGATAAAATAATGGAAGATATTTATAGTAAAATTTTCAACTTTTTATTTGAAATATTTTAAACAATCTCATGCTAGCTACACTGGTGGAACTGTATCATAGAATAACAAAGTACTTAGTAAAAGACGTGTTGTACCAGGACCTAAATTGAAGTTTGAATTGTATTATTACTGGTCATACCCTGCAAACGAAATTTATACAATAAAGAAATCAAAACATAACTTTCTTGACATTGCATAACTTGTTTAACAAACACATCATCCGGTTTAGCAACGTCCGCTCTAAATCCTCCAATATTCCTCAAAATATTCCTTGTATAGTATCTTCTGCTTCTGTAGTGTCCTCGTGACATGTTGAATCACTGTTGTTCATTAAGTCACTGTTGTTGGTTGTTTTGTGCAGGGGGTGAAGAATGCATGTTTGTTTCTTCCCCGACAGTCTGATGTGTTTTCATAGGGAAACTGTAAAATCATTAGAAAGTTAAATATTTCAAAATGTTGACCATTCGTACACCTACCTATATGAATTAAAAAACAGAAGGTAAAAGTTCAGTATTCACCACTGTTGACCTATCACTTTTAATTGGANACACCTACCTATATGAATTAAAAAACAGAAGGTAAAAGTTCAGTATTCACCACTGTTGACCTATCACTTTTAATTGGATGTTAAAACGTGGCACTGCTTTCCCTCCTTTGTTGCCGAGTTTACTGAACGCATGGAAGTCAGTGCGTCAGTTACAATAAGCGCAGGTAACGGCAGTGACATTTTTTTTTCAAAGGTTGATTTCAAAAGTGCTCACTTTACCATGGACAGTCTATATCTGGCTGGTTGCTCGTGTGTGGACGCAAAACTGTTCTTGCGATTGCAGGGTTTCAACAGTCGCCCATTCCGCGTAACTCCAAATGCACGCACATCAGCAAAATGGCGGCACCGGCCAACAACGTGTCAGAACGCCGTTCCCGAATCAGCGCCTGGCATCATAACTCGCCAGCTGGTCGCCCTGCGAGCAGGAAACTTTCCACAGCGAAGCAGTAGCCAATCACACACGAGGCCCATTCTCGGAGCCTCGTGCAACCTATCAGACTCTGTTTATATAGCCTGTTTGCTGTTTCTTCAGACTTTTTGAATCAAACCTTTGAAAAATCACGCCATGTATTACGTGTTTGGTTGTTTCCTGAATATACCACGTATAACAAGCGTTGTATACTTCTTTTAACATATAACTACCTTATCTTTGGTTAAATTAATATTATATTTATATTTTAATCATAAATTAAAATATTTCATTAGTAATAAATATTAATAAAACCAGTGAGAAAATAGGTGTGAGTGGCTTGGTCAAAGACGAACATGGCACCAACAGCCTATAGAGATATAACAACAGCTGAGGCGTGTATATAGTAATGAAGTCTACAGTATACTCCGATTTTTACGCGAAAAGTCACTGGCACTAGCTATATGCCATTCACTGTAGAGGGAGTATTTCTTAAGGCCCTGCTAAATCTCTCCATTAAGCCAATTTCTATCTCTCCGCCCACTTTTAATATAAACATTGCCATTTGACTAATTAACACAGTATAACTTAGTGCTTCGTGTATGCTGGGAGGGCCTTAAAAAGTGCTCACTTTACCGTGAATAGCCTATGGGAAATATTTTGCGTTCTAGTCTTACTTGTTCGTGTTGGGCTATCCGGCATTACGCTCTGGCTTGTTTAGTTGCGGGCGCCCGAGCTCAACGCAGCAGATATTGCAATGGGACATCAAGTCGCGAATCGTTACTCCGACATCGATGCCAGACTCGCAGCTAATCGTCCAGCCAACCGCGCTACTTTGCAGCAGGGGATACACGGACTTAATGGCACTCTACAGTGGAGCGGAGGACAGGAATTTGAAGGGGAAGGAGGGGGGGGGGGTTATATCGGTGCTGTGAGTAGCAGAATCTCTCAATTCTCCGCCTGGGGGCCAGCGTGGGTCTAAAGTCCCTGTAACGCTGCTTTCAAATAACATTGTTCAAATAAACTTAGAAAGTTGTGACATCCACCGAAACCTCATAAACGCCACTCTATTTGTGTGACAAATTTGGATTGCTCTAGCTCCCAGGGGCCGCGGAGGTTTAGTGGTCAGGCTACTCACCTCCCACCTAGGCGAACCGGATTCTATTCCCGGCGGGGTCGCTAACGGAGGACCGCATGTGGGAACCGTGCCGGACGATGCCGCTAGTCTGCGGATTTCCTCGGGGATCTGCCATCTTTCTCCGCCCTTGCAACCCGGTGCTGCTCCATACTCACCTCAATTCACCCTCATCGGCTCTCAAGACCTCGATTTTAAGAGCCGCCGAAATCTCTCCCCCTCCATTCACCACTGTAACCGTAATAAAGATTAACTAATAATTTTTTTTTTACAGTTTCGCGTGAGAAAATATGTACTGAACTCAGTCCATTGTGGTTTCAGAAATTCTGTCAAAGAATTTTGTTTAAAAAAATAAGGGTGAAAATTTAATATTAAATCTTAACTGCAAGTTATTAAGAGATATAAATAAACGCAATATTGCAAATATACCACCAGCTACACTGTCTTATATCTGGGACGCTGCACGGAAAGAAATTTTATGATACGCACTGTACAAACAGAAAACAGCGTCCAACAAATTAAGTCCCTCGTATGGTGCACAGTAAAAAAATGTATGTACTTGTTATAAACAACTTTACCGAAACTAGTTGTCAAAGATTCTCTTCCAACTCTGCAGCTAAAATATTGTACACTTACCGAACATTAAGGGCCTTTCACAATAAATAAGCACTTTTGCAATTCGCCATATAAAAAGTCACTGCTCCAAACTACATGTAATTTAACAGTCGCGCCGAGTCGCATGCGCCCAGTAAAGTTGGTAACAATGGTGGGTGGAAGTGGTTCCACATCTTAACGTCGAATTAAAACTGTTAGGTAAACATATGCAAGAAGTTAAATTATTTCTTTCAATTCCCGTTGTTTTATTTTCAATTCATCTAAGTATAAGTATAAGTATATTTGTCAAATATTTCATTTTGTTATAATTTCACACTTTCTCTTGACTAACGCAGGAATAAAGTGATGAGGCTCATGCTAGTGTTAATTTTACACGAAAGAATACACAACGTGCATGCAAGTAGATCCCATACAGAGCTTTCAAAAGTGCTCAGTTTTTCGTGAACAGACTATATTATAGAAAACATAAATTTTAAGTCTGCAACACATTATTCTTAAAAACAAACGTTATTTTTACACATTCCACACTAAGGTTTTGTTAAAAATTTACTGTAATTTAATTATTGTAGTGTTAGAAAAATGCCTCTGGCAACTAGTCTCCAAAAAAAAATTATTTGTATAAACACAAATACGTATTTGCAGTGCGGAAGATATTATTCGTTTTTGAGACAGCAATTCATAGCTCCCATGAAGAGCGGCTGCCAGCAACAAACACAAGTCAGTCTGTATTGGTCCATAAATATGACAGGACATTACACAGAAATGAGTACAGTTTGAATCAAAACGTTTGTTCTTTGCAACGCTTATGAATGTATACTAATATGTGAAGTGGAGAGGTTGGGAGTGGTTCGAAACGAGTTCTTGTGAGCCGATGATGGTGAAGAGAGGCGAGTACAGAGCAGCGCCGGAATGAAGTACGTGGGCAAATGCGAGACCCCCGAGAAAACCCGCCCATCCAGCGGCATCGTCCAGCACGATTCTTACACTCGTCGAACCCGGTTCGCCTTGGGGGAAGGCGAGTGCCCCAGCCGCTGCACCGACACGATTAATCTGCGAGAGAAATGGTAGATGGCCTTTTGGCAGTCGGCAGGGCCGAAGGGGCCTGGCAGGGTATTTGGTTCGTGTGCAGGAGTTACGGTAGGTGAAGAGGTGAGAGGGAGGGAACGGCACAGTTCGCAAACAAGCGAGCGGAATTGCTTTGCGAAACAACCCGGCAGAGGCATTCCGGGAGAGGGAGAACCCTCGCGCCCATTTCTGCGATTACGTGTCGACGACGGGTTGACCCCAGCTCCTCCAATCAACTGACGCCGCAGGCACCGAAAGACGACTCCCTGACGCTTTGCTCGGCGTCCCTGGGCAGCCAATTATGTCACCAAGTTGTCTTCGTCGGCCTTTGGCACCTGAATCCTTCACTTTGCTTCCTTCCGAAGACGGATTGGTAGTAGAGTTTGGAGTGAGTACTAACTTCTGTTTAGCTGCGTAGGACGTACAGCGAATTTTCCCAATGCTGATTTAAATGCCGTTATTCTTAAAAAAGGCTTGACCAAAACTTTTTCGTTGGTTTTTTTTATACAAGATGTTTCATAACATGCGAGTCTTACTTTACCCGTGGACAGGAGAAACTGAAAATTAAATAAAACTTCGAGTGCTGATAACGTAATATTTCGTCGTCTGAATTTAATTGAGTTTTATGGAATTTGCGGTGATATTTCGACATTGGCATTCTTTACAGAGACACGGGCGAGGATATATTACTTCGCCTGAACTTAAGATAAGGTTCTTTGTAAAGTAATATTACGTCGGTAACGCTCAAAGTGTAAATTGCTGAAATTAACAGGATGCATTGTACATTATTTTACATACGAACGAAGAGTTGATTTGAACACTTTATACTCGACATTACATTGGCAGTGAGCCAGTCAGTAATGAAAGTTGTCTATTGTATGGACCAATAGGACGCTTGGTAATGGGAATATGGTGGTGATGCAGTCATGAATACAGGATATTCACTTATAGTTTTTCTTGGTTGCCAATATATCTGCACTGCACTTGCTGGCAATCAAGACAATCTAGAAGTGAATCTCCTATATTCATGGCTGCATCGCTATCAGTTCTTCTGTTTTCTATATTCCCGCTTACAACCGTCCTATTGGCCCACACACTAAAACCACTTTTATTACTGGCGGGCTCTCTGCCAATATAATGCCCAGTTGAAAGCATCCCAATCAATTATTATTTCCTATGTAACATAATGTACAATCCATCCTGCTCATTTCAGCAATTTACACTTAAACCGGTGGCCTATTTGACTCTGTTAACAAGTTGCGGTCCTGTTTGAACTGCAATGGTGTGGTGTGGTTATCGTTATTGGAGGTACTCAAAATAACAGCCTTCGGCTTGAATGCTCGACTTCAGTCGTCGTATCTTAGGCCACCGTATTCTCTAAGAAATATCTGGTGTTTTTGGAATACGCTGGCAGCCTCCTTACACACGCTGGTGACTTCTGAACAAAATTGGCAGATCGTGCAGTACCTATCGGCCGGCCTGTACGTACCTCATACTTAAATCCATTATATTTTTATTTGTGGGGCCATTTGAAGACAATCTCAACATTGAATTACTTACTAAGTGTGTCTAAGAAGGCTGGCAACGTATTCGACAAACACTTGCTATTTTTTGAAGAATTCGACTGTGCGTGTTCATTCAGGATGAAGGTGGCTATTTTGTACACCTCCTGTGACGATAAGCAGTACCGCGTTATTGCAGTACAAACATGACTAACTCGGAAACCAGGTAAATGGGCCAAATGCTTGCAAGACTTAACTATTATTGTTTTATTTCCCCCTGTCCACCTGTGAAGTGGGTCCCAAATGCCAACATTAAACAACGAAAACCACTACGATGTTTAAATGCAAAGGTTGAATGAATTCGAGTTTTTGACAGCCAGTGGGTGGCAAGATGTTATAAAGGAAACCGACAACTTCCCATTTAAAAAATTCTGTATCAGCTAATGCACGGAGGGATGCAAATGAACATCGTGTTAACAATGAAATCACATTACATTTCTTACTATTGATGTGATGAATAATTACTACAGTTAATTCAAGAATTTTCTCAAGACTTGAGCCTGAGCAACTTGGGGCGAAAAGTTTTGACAGTTAGTTGAGAAGCAATTGGTTGGCAGAACAATTGGTAGTATATTTGTTTACTTAGTACTTCTTCCACCCAGGAAACTTACATTGAGAAAAACTTGCAGCGTGTAAAACTACGGCGGATTTAAACGTTGGAGTGGCATGGACAAGTGATAACTGCAATGAAAATATACGGGCCATTTTGTATTACAGCTAACCGTTTGGTAGCAGCGGCACAGTGAATCTAGCGTATGGTCATACGTGGATCATCGCCGCCGCAACACAAAGAAGCTGTTGAACCAAGATGTTTATGCCACTTGCGAGTACACGTGCGGAGGTTTCAGTGATGAGACCACATCACAGCGAATTGCTGATGGGCACTTTGAACATCTGATTTATATCTCGCCCGTTTAACAAAGTGTTGTGGACCCCTTTTAAGGGTGGCTAGTTCGCCCCTTACGCTTGTACTGTTCAGTTGCGTGTACTAATGTGTATTCTCATTACATTGTGAATCACATGTGGAGCTTTACATAGCACGTTTTACTGCCACCATCGCAGCACTACTGTATAGTTGGACCGGTGCTGCGTATAAAACCTTACGCTGGATTCACTAGTCCGCTGAAACCAAACGGTGGGTCACAATATAAAATCGCCAAATGCATCTTCTCAGTTTTTATTTCTCTACGCAACAAACCACGTTTTTTTTACACGGTGTACTGAAACAGCGAATTATCTAAAAATGTATCCACGTTTTCCGTTTGACCTTATATATTGAGCAAAAAATAATCTCCTCTTAGAGGCTGCCAAGTGTAAGAGAAAACGTGTTTACCTCTTTACGTAAAAGCGGAGCAATTTTGTTTTGTTTTTATTTCTCTGGTAGAATAATAACGCTATTATCAGACGACAGCGGTTACGGAGCTATAGTCTATTCGCAGTATCTTCAAACATTTTGACTGGAACCTTGGAATAAAAACTTGCCATGTAACTTATGATGTGTTTTGATGTTTTCCAAATATAGAATGTGTCACGATCGTTCTAGACTTTTGTTTCTATATATGTGTTTTTTTACCTGTAAATCTTAATAATTAATTTTATTTAATATGAATAAAAATTGGGTGAAAATAGGTGAGTTGGTAATGACTAGTAAGGAATAGTTTTCAAGAGAAATATTGTTAAACTGAGTGTGCACAAACGTGGAGCACTCTCCTTTTGGTGTAATAGTCCTCACTTAATTGAGCTTTGATTGCATGCGGCGGAAGGATAGCCTGAAAGAAGAACTTAAGCATGGCTTCAGAAAAGTGGGAAGTAACCATGGATGGACAGTAACTTTTGTTGTGACACTACGGTAAATATTGGGGAGGAATTTTGCATTCGACTCGCATGTTCTCGGGTGTTCTTCATGTTAAATGCCAGCACTCAGTAGGTGTCGCAGTGTTTCTGCGTGTTATATTCCGTTCAACGGAATTGCACACAGTTCGAGCTTTATGCGGGTTCAGTGAGGCACCCACTAGACCACTAATTAAATTCCTGTCCGTTCTCGCTGCTTCTCGTGTGTGTGTGTGTGTGTTTCATACCCTCACGGCTGCACCGCAGCTAAACAGGTATGGGTAGTCAACTCAAGAAACACGGATATAGGAGGGGGCCACGGTGGCTGAGTGGTTAGCGCACTCATCTCCCACCAAGGCGAACCGGGTACAATCCCCGGCTGGGTCACTCCCGAATTTTCGAATGTGGGGATCGTGCCAGACGATGCCGCTGGCCGGCGGGTTTCCTCGGGGATATTCCGTTTCCTTCGCCCCTTCATTCCGTGCGCTGCTCGATACTCACCTCAATCACCCTCGTCAGCTCTCAAGATCACGCCGTTAAGAGCCGCCCAAATCTCTTCACTCGCTCACGAAGATGGGAGGCCCATTGACCTTTTCATACAACCAATCATCGCCAGTCATTTAGTGTCTCCGCATTTGGGCAAGGTTGCAACAACACCACTTTCGGACGACGTTGTTCCAGACTCAAATAATGGAATTATACTCTTTAAATAGTTACTTTAAACTGCTTTTGAATCATTGCTGTCCAGCGTATGTATACGTATATTCACGAAGTAGCTATGTCATCACCCAGGCCATTTTATCACTCCGGTGATTACCTTTAGAGCAAATTATTGCGCTTAATTTTACCAACCGATTTATTTTTCAATTGTAGATTTTTGATGCCGCGAAATGTAATGCGTGAACTCGTAAACAATGTCAGTCTACTTAGACCGGCTAAACACAGTGAAGGCAACCATGTAGTTTTTTTTATCGGTTTTGGTTTGTGATGCATTACGGTTGTTTCAACGAATACGCTTCTTTAAGTTTAATAAATAATATCACGATTTATTCATCGTATGAATTAAACGTGAATGGCAGTGAACAAAATCTGATTATAAATAAATAGAAACTAATCTTTCGTGATCTCAACCCTGAAATCTACTCAGGTCACACAGAAACAAAGAATAGTTTGACAGGAGAAAAAAAAAAGATTCTGTGTTTGTTCACTGTAGCAATGCTTGTGCTAGTGCAGCAAAAAAATTAACAATTCGCTACGCGCATGAGGAAAATTCACATCACAATTGAGGAATACTGGAGTTCACTTTCATTTTCAGCTTAACTTCCGTGGAAAGATAAGCTTACAAGATCACATGGATGTCTGGATGTATGCCTCCTCCTACACTCCAAGTCCGAATCAGTGATATAAATCAGTGAAATAACATTCACTGAAAGTCAGTTGATGAACCACAGCTGACCGGCGAATCAAGCAAAATTACCTGGGAATAAGTGACTTGTAGCAGTGGAATTCTTGAGAATCAGTGTAAACCACAAATAATTCAGTGAAATTCATTCACTATATTAACAAGCTTTCAGGCACTGATTAACAGTTGCGCGATTTTCTTTGTTTTCATTTATTTGGCTCAATTCGTACTGTTTCAAATGTAACAGTGTAGAGATGTTCAAGGTCACAAGTTTACTCGCTCGTTTCTGTGGTACTAAACGGGACTCGCTCGTTCACACGAGCCTAACTCGTGCGCAACGTCGGCCTGAACATCCGAGGCTCACGGTTGTCCACGCCGCACTTTCACGGACTGGACAGAGCGAGACTCGGTTATGCTCCAACTCGCTCGTTCGCCCAGGCGACCAATCTCCCGCCTGCTGGCGCGACGTCGGCCACGACACGCACACTCGCAATTCCACGCGGTTTTCGCGAAACAACGTTCCTACGCGTACACACACACGAAAGGTCTTACAATTCTCTATACCCCTATTTATAGGTCATTTAAATACGACTTTGTTAGGCGATAACAGTAAAAGTAACACATAGTTAACAAGTTAAGTAACATTTCCTACATAAACATATATTTATCCTTTGAGGCAGATGGAACTATCGATCCAAAATCAATATAAATCACAGAGTCAGCACTGTTACACACGGAGTTTCTTAATGTTGGTTACCTTGGAAACTGTACATCTCGCAACATATGTATATTGCCATGGATGTAAATCAAATCGTTCACACGNATGTTGGTTACCTTGGAAACTGTACATCTCGCAACATATGTATATTGCCATGGATGTAAATCAAATCGTTCACACCCTCAGGCAATACGCGTCATCGTCTGTTAGTAATGGTATCTCCAGCGTTGCTAACAACACGTTCGCTTCGCGCACTGGTGGCAGGTATGCAAAGAACTGCGTGTCAGCTGAGAGAGATGCGGAAATGCACTCTCTCGTTCTTGCCACCGCGTCAAAAGGTTTTTCATCATTTNCTGCGTGTCAGCTGAGAGAGATGCGGAAATGCACTCTCTCGTTCTTGCCACCGCGTCAAAAGGTTTTTCATCATTTCCTACACTGCTCTGCTCGAGATATGTATCCACCCAGCATCCGGCGCGCAAGGATCTTCATCGATCTGCCACTCGGCAAACAAACTTCTTCGTCTCGATGGTGAAGGTAGCACGTTGAGCACCTCTGGTCGTCCTTGGCTGCCGCCCTGCCGAGATATATTTGCACGTAAACCGCGTACGGTGGTGTAGATTTGAGTTCTTTCGTCTTCAGGAATAGCTGATAAAAGTCGGAAAGAAGGCCACACGAACGTTGCAATGAGATGTAGCCTAATTAATGTAACTTACCTGCCGCTTCACAACCAAATCCAGTTGTGCTCTGTTTTTCAGTGCTTTATTTCCTGAAAATAAAATAGATGCTTTTATAGTAAGTAAAGGCATTTTTTATATTCGCATACCATAGACACTAGTAGGTCTATGGCTTGTGAGATCGAGCCATAATCGTTAACAGAGAGTTACTTACAGCGATTGTTTCTGTCTTTGACAGGTTCCAATTACCACATGTATGTTCCAATTTCCAAATGTTTCAATAACTACATGTATGTTTCAATAACTACATGCTTAAATTGGCAACAAAATATCGACTTTCATTTCTGTCCTGAAAGAAGATTTACAGTGAAATATTATACAGTTTATTAAGAATTAGAACACACCAAACCGCCTATAATGAGAACTTTATAGCGACACAGGAGTATCCTCGGGACGTTGTTACACAACGGTCAGTCAGTCGAATGAATGGAGTAACAAATAAAAATGTATGTCTTACCTCAATGTCACTGGACGTGGTGTGCTATGGGATTTTAATTTGTATAACCACAGCAACACCAGCAGAAGGGTTGGCTGCTTTTCCGTTTCCAGGGCGTCTGTAGCTTCTATGAACAACCCGAGGAAGGAGGACAGCAACTCGGCACCTTCAGGTATGTCAGTACAACCTTCAAGTTGGTCTGAAGCAGCCACGTCACGTCGACGCTGTGCGGCAACACCGCCGTAGTCAGGGAGAGAGAGAGAGAGAGAGAGAGAGAGAGAGAGAGAGAGGTCGAACTGGAAACCCGCTCGTTCGCTGCTCATAATACTTCGGGCGGTCCGCGTTTTCCAGTACTCGGATTACCAAATGCTGCTTGAGCGACCAAAGCGCATTTCGTGAGCGAGTTTTACCGCGCCATTTTCGAGTACTCGAACTCGCATAATATTACCGCCCATTACTGTACACGTCACAAAATGGTATCGATTAGGTGATCAAACTCGCTCAATGCACATCTCTACCCTCCCCTTCCCCCTTTATGATTTTTTAACCTGAGAACACAATTTCACTAAACTACACACACATAGGCTATAGCACTCAGTAAGGACATCTGTGCTTTTATAATTTTATGCCACACATAGTACTTTCTTTCAAAATGGCGGCTATGTTAATATTTTAAGCACTCTTTCTTATCTCTCGGAAACCATTCATCTAACGAAAATTTACTTTCGTGTTTTGACAGTTAATTATGAAAATGTTTAACTAAGAAAGGTCTATCGTTATTAGTTCGCCATTTTGGAAGATAGTACTTCATTAAAAACCAAAGATTCAACTTTGTTCTCGAAAATTACTTCAGCTATTCCCGTCAGATTATTTGGCAGGTAAGTAATAATATAGTAGGTCATGTAAACATGTGAAATTTAAATGGATAAATACACTTATATCCAAAATAGTGGCTATAAAAATATTTAAGTTTGATTTACTATATCCACAACATAATTTGGAAAATTTAATTCCATCGAACTTGGCATGCTGAAAGAATATATTGAAGCATCAGGTGTGTTATTACAAAGCATCTTTTTTTTACAATTGCCACATTAAAAAAATAAAGTTTTAATGCCATTTATCGGGGAACCATCACCCAATTCCTACCAAATTTGGCAGTCGAGTAGTGCTATGGTAGGCCGTGTAAACTAGTATGTTTTAAAAAAAGCATACAGTTATTTTCAAAATGGCTGCCATATTAAATTTTTTATTCATTTGCTGTATCTACAAACCTATGTAACCAATTTCAACATAACAATTGTGATGGCAAGATATGGTACACCCATAAAATGTATCAAGCTACAATCTAATTTGCCGCCAGTTTGTAAGACTGCGCGACACCAATATATTAAGTGTTAAGTCATAACTTCCTTAGTAACCAACCTATTCCTAACAAATTTTTTAAACGAGTATTACTACTGTATGTCATGCAAATTGACATGTTTTCATGGGACTAGACCAATATTTTCGAAATGGTGACCATACAATTATTTTAGAGAAGTATGCTGTATCTAAAAAACAATGTAACCAAATTTAACTAACTGTGTATGCTGTGGTATCTAATAGAACCATGAAATCCATCAACATAGGGCCTATTTTGCTTGCAATTTTGTTATATAGCAACACATGAAAGTAAAGATTTTATGTCCAGTCTCTGGAAATAATTGACTTATTCTTACACTATTAGGCGACAAGTTAAATGTATGTAAGGGTTATTCACATTTTTAAAATAACCGCTTCGTAGGTTAGTATTTTATATGTCCCAAATAAATTCAACCAAACTTTATATAATGGTAAAATTTTCGACAAACATCAAATGTGTTAATAAATTCTCTTTTGACTACCATTGTTGAAAATAACAGCACACAAAAAAAGACTCTTTAATGCCATATCTCTAGAACCAATCAACAGATTTCAAACAAATATTTCACCCAAGTAGGGAGGGGTATGATATGTCATGTAACAGTAGATGATGTAAGAGACTCGCACACTCATTTTAAAAATGACAGTCCTGTAAATACTTCAGGTAAGTAAACCATATCTATCAAAACATCAGACTTATNTAGGCTATAGCACTCAGTAAGGACATCTGTGCTTTTATAATTTTATGCCACACATAGTACTTTCTTTCAAAATGGCGGCTATGTTAATATTTTAAGCACTCTTTCTTATCTCTCGGAAAACATTCATCTAACGAAAATTTACTTTCGTGTTTTGACAGTTCATTATGAAAATGTTTAACTAAGAAAGGTCTATCGTTATTAGTTCGCCATTTTGGAAGATAGTACTTCATTAAAAACCAAAGATTCAACTTCGTTCTCGAAAATTACTTCAGCTATTCCCGTCAGATTATTTGGCAGGTAAGTAATAATATAGTAGGTCATGTAAACATGTGAAATTTAAATGGATAAATACACTTATATCCAAAATAGTGGCCATAAAAATATTTAAGTTTGATTTACTATATCCACAACATAATTTGGAAAATTTAATTCCATCGAACTTGGCATGCTGAAAGAATATATTGAAGCATCAGGTGTGTTATTACAAAGCATCTTTTTTTTACAATTGCCACATTAAAAAAATAAAGTTTTAATGCCATTTATCGGGGAACCATCACCCAATTCCTACCAAATTTGGCAGTCGAGTAGTGCTATGGTAGGCCGTGTAAACTAGTATGTTTTAAAAAAAGCATACGCTTATTTTCAAAATGGCTGCCATATTAAATTTTGTATTCATTTGCTGTATCTACAAACCTATGTAACCAATTTCAACATAACAATTGTGATGGCAAGATATGGTACACCCATAAAATGTATCAAGCTACAATCTAATTTGCCGCCAGTTTGTAAGACTGCGCGACACCAATATATTAAGTGTTATGTCATAACTTCCTTAATAACCAACCTATTCCTAACAAATTTGTTAAACGTGTATTACTACTGTATGTCATGCAAATTGACATGTTTTGAGGGGACTAGACCAATATTTTCGAAATGGTGACCATACAATTATTTTAGAGAAGTATGCTGTATCTAAAAAACAATGTAACCAAATTTAACTAACTGTGTATGCTGTGGTATCTAATAGAACCATGAAATCCATCAACATAGGGCCTATTTTGCTTGCAATTTTGTTATATAGCAACACATGAAAGTAAAGATTTTATGACCAGTCTCTGGAAATAATTGACTTATTCTTACACTATTAGGCGACAAGTTAAATGTATGTAAGGGTTATTCACATTTTTAAAATAACCGCTTCGTAGGTTAGTATTTTATATGTCCCAAATAAATTCAACCAAACTTTATATAATGGTAAAATTTTCGACAAACATCAAATGTGTTAATAAATTATCTTTTGACTGTCATTGTTGAAAATAACAGCACAAAAAAAAGACTCTTTAATGCCATATCTCTAGAACCAATCAACAGATTTCAAACAAATATTTCACCCAAGTAGGGAGGGGTATGATATGTCATGTAACCGTAGATGATGTAAGAGACTCACACACTCATTTTAAAAATGACAGTCCTGTAAATACTTCAGGTAAGTAAACCATATCTATCAAAACATCAGACTTATNCACACTCATTTTAAAAATGACAGTCCTGTAAATACTTCAGGTAAGTAAACCATATCTATCAAAACATCAGACTTATTACAACCGAGGTTGACACGCCGAATCTTGCCTCCGTAATGCAGTTGGTTCCATGCGAGCTTGTGGTGAGAGGTTTCAAGCTTCGAGTCCCATGACAGGCACGCGTGTGTTTGTAATTGCCTCCCTTGTTACGCATATGTCTCTGATTTCATGTCTTATTATATTGCTGTCAAACAAAACGCCTCTCTTGCCCACTAAGCTTTAAAGAATGCCATCAAAATTATTTCCACCCATATAGAAGGAAGTAGGCTCAATAAGTTAATATGTATCATCTTGTGCAGTTTTTCCATCTCCCTCAAACTAACCGTATCCCAACCTCAGTCATTTCNAATAAGTTAATATGTATCATCTTGTGCAGTTTTTCCATCTCCCTCAAACTAACCGTATCCCAACCTCAGTCATTTCTTCGCCCCATTTAATTCTTTTTGAATGAAAATCTCAGGATTGAAAATTTTTTTTTAATAACTACTCGAATTATTAAGTGTGAATTTATGAAAACCATCCAGTTTTCTTATTTTCTTTTTTTAAAAGGGGAANAATAACTACTCGAATTATTAAGTGTGAATTTATGAAAACC
The DNA here is from genome assembly GCA_002778355.1 of Clitarchus hookeri. Taxonomy (NCBI): domain Eukaryota; kingdom Metazoa; phylum Arthropoda; class Insecta; order Phasmatodea; family Phasmatidae; genus Clitarchus; species Clitarchus hookeri. Next base: position 381,203 of record NQII01002030.1, read on the forward strand.
ATCCAGTTTTCTTATTTTCTTTTTTTAAAAGGGGAAATTACAAACCTTAAACAGTTTAGAATATAAAAGCTAATATTTTTTTAGTTTAAGTTTTTTTCAAAACCTACTCGAATGTCACTTTTTTACATGGGGTGATAAGGAAAAAATTAAAAATAATATTAAAAATAATACTTTTTTTTTCGAATTTGGAAACATTAAAATTGCTGTGCTTTAGATACGCGAGTACCTAATGAGCAGCAGTTGGCCCACTGATACCCACTCATCCTNAACATTAAAATTGCTGTGCTTTAGATACGCGAGTACCTAATGAGCAGCAGTTGGCCCACTGATACCCACTCATCCTTCCCATTCCACGCTTACCAAAACAATGAGTGATAGTATGCATATACAAACCCCTTCCTATCTTTCCTGCTCGAGCAGTCTCCACTTGTGCATTCTATACGTGATATATCCCCAAGTTGCGTTCTCCGTTTTTCTAACTGGATTTCTTGGGAGAGTTATCTTTCTTGACAGCTNTACGTGATATATCCCCAAGTTGCGTTCTCCGTTTTTCTAACTGGATTTCTTGGGAGAGTTATCTTTCTTGACAGCTCTCTTTTTTTGTATTCTCGAACATTACCTATCGCGTAGTCGCAGTCCTATGCTATTACCTTTAATGCTTGCCGAGGTATCCTATACTATTTCATTTAATCTGCATTGCAGAGAGTTGTAGAATTACAGAGATTATGCAAAAAAAAAAAAGTAGTACATTAGTACTCTTGTGGATCTGGCACGACATTAGTTTCTTTTTGGCACAGGTTCTAATTATAGGAAATATAATTTTTCTTTTAAAAAGGTGGTTGAAAATTTTTTTTCCACCAGCTTTATAGTGGAATGCACTCTCTGAATGCACGAGAATTTTTATTAACTATTCTGTTTTGAGAAAACTATGTAATCATATAAAGACCCTATTAACGGTTTTTATCATAAACTCGGACCTTCAGACGAAAATTCTCAAAATCAGGTATTTACATCAAAGCCTCTGAGAGAATTATTTACGGACACACTTCAACGAAACATAACTTTGACTTAAATGTCAGTGTTCCTGGAGTAGTGTAAGAAATATCGGTAAAGTTAGCTCTTCAGGAAACATGGTTTCAACCACTCATTTGCCGAAAATTCTCGATTGCCTGGACTGCCGTAAGGGCGATCCAAAACGTTGCTTGCCAGTGTCATCAGTTCGCTTGTGTGCGCGGTTAGAGTTTGCGAAATAAGCGACTGATTAACACTTCTCGAGTCTTCATTAGTTTGTGATTTGGGTGTGTTTTACTTTCTCACAAGGGAAAGTTGAAAAAGCTAATGTTAAGTCAATTGGGTTGTTGGTACGTTTCTTCTGTAGTTTTCTTTTCGTAAGACGCTAGAAAGACAGGTAAATGTTGTAACGTCAGGATCAACTAAACTCATTGAAGTAAAGTGGGCAAATCTAATAAAATCTTATTTAACACATATCTTGAAGTGCACATACAGGATAAGAATGAATTCGACCAACAAACTGCACGAGTTGACTCTTTATGCAAAATCAAGTGCGAAATATATGAGAAACTCTCTACCTAAACTGAATGTCAAGGAAGATATTTTACACCAAATTTTTGCGAAATATCTGAAACCAAGTGGAATAAAGTCCAAACTCTCAGAACATTGTTTATGCTATCGGGATTCCCAACTCAAGAGTAAACGCTTATTAAATTACACCGGAAGGCATGGCACCACGTTAGTGCGCTTTCAGTGTAGTAATTGTTTGCACGAGAACTATTTTTTACTAGGCATTGCCAGTCCACCTATTTTATCCGTATTTTTATTCATAGCAATAATAAATAAAATATAAGTAAGTGTTCAATTGAACCAAAAATAATGAAACTTAATGTTAACGTAAGCATAAAACGCCTGTGATAAATTACGTGTACGAAACAACCAAGCACGTGATGCGTTTCGTTATTTTTCAAACGTTTGATTCAAAAAGTGTGAAGAAATCGCGAATATACTACATTCCTCTCAATACAAAGTTTGGTTAAGAGGAACCTTATGAGGAGAATGAGTCAAAATAGTTATTATTTATTTATTAAGGACCCAATATTTTTAAGACCATGGTCCATGATCACATTCGTTCTTAGAATTGAAACGTCTAAAATAATTACCTACAATTTTTTTTATTTTTATTTAGAGTTATTTTCGCATATAGGCACATATGGGTATAGTTTATTCCCGGCATCTTTTCACTTTTTAAATCAAATCTTTGTAAGATCACGCCATGTACTACGCGTTTCGATGTTTCTTAAATGTATCACGTATCGTAAGCGATTCACACTTCCGATAAAAATAACATTCTTTCTTACATTTCGATCGACTGAACATTTCCTTGTAGCCTGTATTGTCTACAGATTGATTCTAAAATCATGGGGCAAACAATGAGGGGTAGTAGAGCTCACTAAAACAAACAATTATTGTATAGGAATATATGGGCGGAAGTGACGCGTTGAGGCACAAACACAAAATCATAACACATTAACGGCCACCACGATTGCCAGATTTATAGAGTCTCGATTTTTTCCTATTGGGGGCATTTGAAAGCCCTCATTTACGAGACTCCAGTTGATTCCATTGAAGACCTCGTCGCTCGACTTTCCAGTGCGGCTGCACGCGTGCGTGAAATACCCGGCGTATTTGAATCTGTTCGCCAATCACTCCACCGACGCTACCAAGCTTGCATTACTGTCGGTGGTAGCAATTTTGAGCAATTATTATAAACATTGCTGTAAAAAGGCATTTAGTGGTGACGTTGTAAATAAACAATGTGTTTCATTTCATGTGTTATTTTTGTGTTTGTGCCTCAACGCGTCACTTCCGCCCTTGTATTCCTATACAATAATTGTTTGTTTTAGTGAGCTCTACCACCCCTCAATGTTTGTCCCATGATTTTAGAATCATCCTGTATATATTATAACAAGTTGTAATTAATATGAACAAACACAGAGAGAAAACAAGTGTGTTGGTAATGCCTAGTAAGAAATACTTTTCAAAAAAAAAAATATTACTAAATTGACTGTGCGTGAACGCAGTGAGTTGTCACTCTGGCGTGTTGCTGTAGGCGTAGTCAAGCTTTGTTTGCACGAAGTGCAGAAACAGCCTGAAAGCGAAACTTTGACAGGGCTTCAGAGAAACGTCACAAGTTACTACGAATAGCCTATAATGTTAGGTGTCGCGTAAATTAGTAACACACCGTCGTTAAAGCCCTCTTCATACCTGTTCCGGGTTTTTTAGGGCCGGAAATTACAAAACTGACTGATGTTCTGATGACACTTCATTATCCTTCAAGTACATATCGTGCGTACGACATAATCATTAGCGCGTATATAAATATAACAAAATATGTACAAATATAAGCAACATTCAGATACAAAATATTATACCATTAAAACATGTTCTTACTCTCAATAAAATACAAATATATATTTTTTTATATACTGCAATTTCCTTAGGTACTATTCAATTCCAAGCTGTTAAGTTTGTATTATATTTACTTCACATATAAAAAACATTTTTCTTCTCTCCTAAGTATAACAAANTTTTTTTTTTTTTTTTTTGGCTGGTGAACGGTAGATTACTAACGTGCAGAATTCTGAATATCGTAATAGGAAATTAACATGAAATTTTACGAAAGATAGGGAACTGTATTAAAATCTAGAAGTTAAAAAAAAAATCGCCCAAATTATTAAAAAAAATTTACGCGCTGAGTATTTGAGTTTATTTCTTTGTTGTTTAAGTGGTAAGATATTCTTCCATTAACAGTTATACGCTGGTTGAATTTCACCAAGAATCGGGAATTTGTCGATACTAAAGTTTGTTTTGCCTAAATGAGTTTGTTTATAAATACCCAATAAAATACTCCTAGACAAACGTTAGTATTAATCACGCGTTCAACATTTGTAGGTGTTATTGTACGCCCCGATGTGTTCCTAGAACAATTTCTATGCACAAACATAACCAGATCAGCTAGATCTATAGGCCTATCTCTTGCTTCAAAATTTGTTTTAGTTTATTCATTCCAATTTTCTGCTAATAAATACCGCTAAGATTAAAATATTAATAAGATTTAATATGTTTCTTGGAGTTAGTTGCAATCAAAAAATTGTCCGTAAAATTTAAAAAAAAAAAAAAAAAAAAAAAAAAAAAAAAAAAAAAAAAAAANTAATAAAACAATGCGGTAACAGTTTTTCTACAAAAATTACTTTATAAATGGACGCAAAGATTACAACGTTGCTGTGAGTTTACACAAATAATTAGATGTCTATGTTGAATTTTTTCACGATACAGGAAAACTGCCAGAAGACGAACCCGCGGAATGGTATACTGGAAGAATGACATACTCAAATTTGCTGAAGTTTGCACAATACATGCCAAGTTTTATAAACGCAGAGAATATGGTTATAATAAGGAATCATCAAGATCACGATTAATGACGTAACATTCCCGTAAAATTTTTGTTGAAATTTTTTAGTGACTTGTGAAATATTAAGTGCGAAACTGTCAACTACCTGCATGATCGATTCGTCTAGTTATACAAGAAATTTATCTAATAGGGAACCCAAGCGGGGAACCCAGTTTGTCTGGGTGGCCACATTTTGTGCAGGTGATAAGTAATGCAAAATGTTCTGAAAAGCTCTTCAAATTTTTTTATTACGGAGAGCTCACTGGCAGCCAATAAGAAATATTTTACTAATATAGCAAAATTTATATCTCGCACTGAAGAATAAAGATTGACGAAGTGCTTGTTTAAATGACGATCTTAGCGAACATTTCGGATGAATTCAGTTTATATTCTCAAGGGACGAGGATTAAAAATCACACGGTTATATCTTCAAGCTTCATGAATGCACACTGGATGCCCATAAGATATCACAGGGACAATATTGAAGAGACTTTCTTTAGGCATAATACAGCATCGCTCCTAAGGAACAGTATGCGTTTCCATCTCAACNGGACAATATTGAAGAGACTTTCTTTAGGCATAATACAGCATCGCTCCTAAGGAACAGTATGCGTTTCCATCTCAACAATGCAAAATCTCCATATGCCTGTTCCATTAATTTACATACATTCCCAGTAGTTTGCTCGTGTCCTTGACCTACACTTCGTCATTTAAGTAGATTTATATAAACGATGGTTACTCGACGAGTTAAATCCTGCCAGATTTATGTCTTGAATCACGACCTCTTAAAAGGGATGTAGTCAATTAAGGAGTTTGAATGCGTGTTTCTCTTATTTCACTGGCAATATGCGTGATTCTTTGTCATGGATTGGCTATTAAACGTCCGAAAAGGAAAGGCAGAATTACTTATAACGTTGATATAAACATGAGCTTTATTTATACTTGAGCTTTCAGACAGATTTTTACGTTCATCCTTTACTTGCGGTCTTTGCAATCTTCAAGAATTCTTTAGATTTGTGCGCTTTTAAATTCTCAACTGCTTCCGCTGCTGAATAGTAGGATTTGAAACGAGCTGGGTTTTCAGTTCCTTCTTTAGAACACTTATANTCTCAACTGCTTCCGCTGCTGAATAGTAGGATTTGAAACGAGCTGGGTTTTCAGTTCCTTCTTTAGAACACTTATAACTACCGTAAAATAAACTTTTATCTAAATTTCTGAAGTATTTAATATATTTTTGAGTGACTGCGTGGATTTTTATANACTACCGTAAAATAAACTTTTATCTAAATTTCTGAAGTATTTAATATATTTTTGAGTGACTGCGTGGATTTTTATATTTTCAGTGCAAGCTAAAAGGTTTCTTACAAATAATTTTCAACGTCGTTTACATGTATAAAATATGTAGAAATGACTTCAATCCACACAAGTTATGCTAATATAGCTGTCACACATTAAAAACAGGTCAAATAATATAAATATATGTGCACTGGTAACGATTTGTTACTCACAGGACGGAATTTGATAACAATATTGTTTTACACATTTCAGTAGTGAAAATCTTGGAAACGTGTGATAACACCACAAAATAAATACAGGCATAGTTCGGAGTATTAATTAAACTGTATTTATTTTTTGTATTTGCACNTGTGATAACACCACAAAATAAATACAGGCATAGTTCGGAGTATTAATTAAACTGTATTTATTTTTTGTATTTGCAAGTGGAATTCTTTGGAAACTTTAATCGCCAAAGATATTTTTGGAAGACTATTAAAAAATTAAAATGAATTTCACAAAACCTTAGCGTACAATATGTAAAAATCATGTTGAATTTTAACAAACAAGTGCTTTATACTTTATGTTTATTATAAATAGTGAGTTACACAAACAAATTCGTATTGTTTCTAGAATAGTGTGCTGTAAGTATACAANTTTATGTTTATTATAAATAGTGAGTTACACAAACAAATTCGTATTGTTTCTAGAATAGTGTGCTGTAAGTATACAATATTTCAGCAGTAGAGTTACAAGAAAAGATTTGGCAAATATTTTCAAAATAACTTCTTATTACAAGTACAGGAATTTTGTCATGTGTACGCGTTATGTGACGAATTCACAAAAGCCTAGCAGAGAAGCGTAATAAACCAATAAGGAAGTTAAAATACATCCATTCCCTACAGCAACACCAACAATCTGTCAAATATTTGTTCTTCCGTTCCTCTTCGAGTATCATGGAAGCAATTAAAAGTACGTTTTAAGGACATCATATGGCGCTACAGGAGTGCAATTTATTTTTGTACAAAGTTCGTCAGTTTTGTGAAAATCCAAAACAAATACAGGGTTAATGGCACCTTTCCCTAAGCGGGACATATAACCGCGAGATTTGTATTTAGACATTACTAAAACGAAACTTACGAGTGATACAAAAATACACCAAGGCTGTATCAATCAAGCNGAGATTTGTATTTAGACATTACTAAAACGAAACTTACGAGTGATACAAAAATACACCAAGGCTGTATCAATCAAGCATACTGTGATGTGATTTTTCAAGAATCAAGTAATGAAGTAAGTAATATATTCCCGTGATAGTGTGTTTCAGAAATAACTCCGGGTTTCAACAGTTAATACGTGCGTGTTCCCAGGAAAATACTATTATTCCTGACGGCATTTGTAAAATTTCTGATTTCTCATGTGTGGAAGAAATTAAATTTATCATATAATTTGTAAAGAACAATTTCTTTCCTTCTGAATTACGTATTAAATAAAACACTAACCGCTTAAGTCAGAATAACGATTGTAATTTTATTATATCACTATTACTTTTTAATATTTAATGAAGAAACCAGGAATGTGGATTTCTAATTATACATTCTGTACTCCAGAAAACATCTGCCGAATTTTTTAAAAAGTTTTCGTATAAATTAATAAATTACAAATATTTAATTCTAAAACGGAATTATAGTGTTCTTAATTATTGGAGTCCCGTGTACTACTATCGTCAACCACGTGTTTAGTTAAATTAAGGAAAAACACCAGACCAGAAGTTTCTTCCCCCTCTCGCCATCCCCTTATCAAAAGCAGCTGTTCTAGAAGCGTATTCATGCATGTGACCGTACAAATATTGGAGTGAAAATTAGGGCAAGTTATGGCTATCAAATTACGCACCCAATTATCGCTACAATGTTCATGGTTGCTGTTCACGTTGAGTTCCTACTTAAATAAATTTAGGTACGAGATCAAGAAGAGAATTTCTGATACTGTATAACGAGATTTATAACTAGGCAACGAGAGTTGCGACAATGAGGGCAAATTATTATTTTCTGAATGCGTAGTGTAATATTCACACAAGATTCTCACGCCACGCCCGTGCTACGAGTCACCTCGAGATCTGGTTAGTACATCCATAAGGTTGAAAACCGCTAGTTCCTCCGCATTCGCAGAACTCTTGCTTCTCGAAGTAAGTTATCCATAAAGACCACCTTAACCAGACGTGAGTACCACAATATCAGATATATTCGTCACATATTTTTCAGACTACACTCTAAGAAATTATTCGTAAAATTACCATGTGAGCGTATACGAATAGTGAGAAAGTGCGAATGGTAGCATTCATACATTTACTAACGAAACAGTCAAATGCGTAGGGAAATCCCCAACCTCTTATAGTAACGACGCTCAACATTCCTATATTTGCTGTCTGACGGGTGGTATCATTTACATAATATGCATAGGATAAAAACTTACACTACTGTTTTGTAAGTTTAAAAGAAATTTTTTTACAGAGTAATATCCAAACCGAACAGTAACGCCTAAACTAATTTAGGACAATAAATGAATAAATACAACTTGCTTCAGTTTAAACTCGCGTAAACTAGAAATCGATAGCAAAGGTTAATACGTATCATTCCACTGTACCAAAAAACTTTATTTTATACTCAACAAATGTATATGAATTTTTAATATAATTTTTAAATATTTTTTCTTTTTTTTCCCCAATTTTTTGGGGGAATTTTAGTGTCAAACGTTAAGGTCAAGGTCACATGGGTGCAAAATGGTGGACAAGTTGGCCGCCGGGGGACCGGAATGACAGAGCATGTGCAGCTGTGACGCTTCGAGTCCCAGCCTCTTGCGCCAAAGTCACCATAATCATTTTACTGATGAGAAAAATACATTATTCTGACTGCCAGTGGTACACACAAAAAAATCAATATTCTCGGAGTTAGTACATTGCAAGTATGCCTATCCTACACCTGCATCCTGAACCCACAGGTCGTCACTTGTTTCTAGAAGACACTTTCCGTTACATTTTGACCATCATTTGGCTTTCATTTATTTCGTAATTTCCTTTTTAGCGGCCAAATTTCACGTTTCCCCTTAATTTAACCACGGGTTTAGTGACATAAACATGTGCATTATCCGTGCGTCTTTGGCAGATATATATATATAATACGTTTTCATATAGATTTTACATTGGAATTAGAATTCTTGTTTATGGCGGTCGCATAACTAGCGCGTGAAATGATATTCAACGTTCATGAAAAAATAGTTTTTTCCTCGCGCAACTATTAAACGTGCCTCCATGACCTATGAAAAGAAAGTGTACTCCACACTATGAAGGAATAATACTTTCGAGACATCACACACATTGGAAACATGATTTTCACGCCCTCCAACATAGTAAAAAAAAAGGATTTTTCAGACTTCTGCATCTAAAAATATACGAACATGGGATATTCTACTAGGATTTATTGGTTGTATTAGCCCATAGATGGCGTGGTTTTAATTCCGACATATACTTTAAAAACACAGTATATATAATTATCGGCATAATTATAAATATAAATTTGGGTGTCAGACGATTGTCCCTTTAGGGGGGATTGACGCACACTTATGTTTTTTTGGCCAGGAGACCGGATTTGGCGCAAAGAAAACTGCATCATTTAAATAGCATTACAAGTGGCAATTGAGCTATTATCACTTCATATAAGCGGCGCTTTTGTAAGAGGGCTTGTTTTTCCAGCAACAAGCAAGGCTCTACGCATGCGGTCTTGCAAGAAATATCGTTCTGTCTGAAGCGGGCTTAAGACTGCAAGAGACTTGAAATTGACTTCCTCGCTAGCGGACTTGGCTCTCCGGAGCAGCATTCAGCGACGTAGACTCCAATTTCGCGTGGACAGGGACAATAAGGCAAGATGAGTTTGGTTTCAAATGTATTTTTAGCATACGAGTAGTCTTATACACTATCAGGAAATTAGAAGAAGAGTTTATTTAATAAATTACGCTAATGTAATTTTTTTTTACTGCAAGGCAGTAACGATTATTAGCGAAGGAACACTTCCCCTTCCAGCGTTTCCAAAAAAAAAAGGTGTGAGATTATCGAAAGTCGATTAACCCAACACTCCCATTTCAAGTTACGCAGATTCTGATCTAATTAAGAGATTAGGGGCGAGTTCGTGTTCCCGGTGAGTTATGGATATACAAGCAGTTACTCGACGCTAGTCTCTTCTAGCGTAATGTGTAAACTTCCCTCGATTTATCCTGGTGACTTTTTGCGGTAATGTTAATGAATAATACTAGAAATTATCGTAGACAGGCATATTACAACTAAAGATCTTCCATTGGGGTGCGACAGAAAATTCGCTGGGATACCTTTCCAGGAAGTGTTGTGTTATTTAGTTGGTGAGTAAAAAATATGTGAAAACTGAACACATAGGAAATAGCCGGTGGCCATGATAAAAAATATATACAATGTTTATTGCTACATATAAAAGAGGAAATATTAATGTTTGTATGGGGTGTGTGATTAAATACATTTTAAGACAGTATATTCACAAGCATATGCGTTTAAAACTTAACGCGGCTGCATAGCGCAGGACTGATCTAGTGAAAGGATAGTTTTTGACATGTTAAATTAATTTATTCGTGTCTTGGCCCACCTTTTCCCGATATCGCTGTCAAACAAAAATCTTTGCCCGTGTTTGCTCTGGCCACATAACTACAATAATAATCGTGGAAAAATTCTAATACTCGGAAAATTGCGAATAAATTAAAATTTTTTAAGTCAACCAAANACTACAATAATAATCGTGGAAAAATTCTAATACTCGGAAAATTGCGAATAAATTAAAATTTTTTAAGTCAACCAAAACGCGAACTCTTATTAATTTACTCCTACTTGCTCTCGTGTAGCGCTATCCCTTTCTTCAAAAGGGCACAAAGTGGTTTTTGTTCGAAAGCGACATCGTGAAAGGTGGCTCAGATTTGCATAAAATAGTTTAACATTAAAAACCCTATNGTGGTTTTTGTTCGAAAGCGACATCGTGAAAGGTGGCTCAGATTTGCATAAAATAGTTTAACATTAAAAACCCTATCCTTGCTCCCGGCCGGTTCTGCGCGTAAACCGCGAATAGACTATAGGCCCTACCAGTTAATACAGATAGCCCTCCTTGGTGTATAGTCTGTTCACGGTAAAGTGAGCACTTTTGAAGCTCTAGTTACTTTTATCCTATAAGCAATTTTTTATCCATCCGCCACGTTTAAAATAAATATTGCCATTTAATTATTAAACACAGTGTATATATTTAACCGGATTCTGAAGTTCACGCATAAGGCAAAATAAATATATTTATTGACTATTATTCCAAATAAGACGGCTTCAAAAAGTGCTCACTTTACTGTGAATAACTTATAGTAGTCCACTACTATCTGACCTCCCACCAAGACTAACCGGACTCGATTCCTGGCGAGGCCACTCGGATTTTTTGCACGTGGGAAACACGGTGGACGTTACCGTTGGCCTGCGGGTTTACTCGGGCTACCCCCGTTTTCCCTCACCATTTACATTCCGCCAATGCTCCATCCTGACCTCATTTCGTCCTCACGGGCCATCATTACCGCGCTATTAATGGGGTAGTACCCCTTCGAACTTCGATATTTTTGTTTCACTGCAGCTTCCTTTTTAGATGAAATATTTGAAAACTAAGGCTTTTAGGAATAGAACATATCCAAACAGATATTTCCAAGTGCACAGTATTTTGCCCATGTACTGTAGATTTTGTTGCATCTGTAACTGTAATAAACATTAACTCCTTATTTATTCTTTTTCAGTTTCACATGAGAAAACACAGATTGAAATCAGTCCATTTTGGTGTCAGGGATTCTGTAAAGTAGATCTGTATGTACGTAGTAATAAGGTTC
>NQII01002031.1:0-64890 GCA_002778355.1 Clitarchus hookeri
GTCGTCTATTAAGGTACCACATTAACCGTAGAATGAATATAATACAGAGCGATCTCGCTGGCTGCGTTGAACCACTCTCCGTGTCCTCAACATAGAACTGCTTTTCTGCCAACACAGCTAACATAAACGACGTGGATAGGATTTAAGGTTAGGTATATGATATTCACGGTAAAGTGAGCACTTGTGAAAGTCGTTTCATTTGGAATAATAATCAATAAATATAGTTTGTTTTTGCCTTAGACGTTAACTTCCGATTGCAGTGGAGTATATAGACTGTGTTTATTACTTACACTGCAATATTTATTTCAAAAGGTAGTTAAATGATAAAAAAAAATAGCTGAAAGGAAAAAGTAACTAGGGCTTCGAAAGTGCTCCCTTTACCGTGAACAGCCTATGAACAAGTGCTTTGAGATGTTTGTATACTTCCTAATAACTCATTTGTAATGCAGTTTGATTAAATTTAAATTTATAAAAGTATTTTATTAACATAATAGTGTTTGTCTTCTGAAAATGAAGATGTAAACAAACACGGTCGTCACTACTAACCATGTGACTTTGGCAGTTATGTTGGTTTGGAGTAGTTCAGTATTGGTTATACGCGCAGAAGACGAAGAATCAGTCTACCTAATATTTCCAGTCTATGACACTAACCATATATCTAAAAAAGAACGCGTAACTGCGCGTTTTCCTGCAAGATAAAGACAAGCGGCGAGGTGGGGCGGAATGAGTCGTCAATCAGCAGGGAGCCGCTGCAAACGCGTCACTATAGGCTGTCCACGGTAAAGTGAGCACTTTCGAGGCCCTAGTAATTTTTTCCTTTCAGCCAATTTGTATCCTCTAACCATTTTTTTAAATAAATATCGCCATGTAAGTAACAAACACAGTGCATATATTCCACCGCACTCTGAAGTTAACGTCTAAGGATAAAGTAAAATACATTTATTGACTGTTATTCCAAATAAGATGACTTTCAGAAGCACTCACTTTACCGTGAATAGCCTATACTAGCTTAGTCTGTGGAATCAGTACCCGTCGATGCAGCAAGAGGTATTGGCGGCCACACTTGCTGGCTCTCAAAAGACGGATCTTTTAAGTTCTTCAATGTATCACCTTGCATAAACTGCGTGCGACCACTTTCGTAATGTTTCCTCACGAGAAAAGGACTCTTGTAACAGACGGTTCTCTCACGTCGCCGAGCATTTCGACTGAATGTGAAAACTCTACCGCAGAAACGGCACTGACTGCAATCAGGTAGTGGTGATGGAAGTCGCGGCTCCATGGCCAATGAGATTAAAGACAGGCCTTCGTATTCGGAATTCATCTTCGCTGTATAGCGAGAGAATGCTTCCAAATCGATGTTAACTTCTCAAAGTCTGAACATCGACAAAGGTATCAGCATGTATCGCAGTTCTATATATGCATTCTCCCATCACTCGGGAAATTCGTCAGATTTTTTCTAAGTCCACGAGAAATGCAATATTTTTTTTCGGTTTCTGGCTTGGAACTACGCCGTGCCCAACAGTTACAAATTGCTTACAACTTTTTATCGGTTGCGCATGAATACTAAACAGTGAGAAATTAATGTACGAACATCGCTGAAAGGCTTCCAAAACTCGAATAATTAATCGAATTACGTACATCTTATCTCACTCAGATTCCTATATCCGATGCGTACATTCTCCGAGATACTGAAGGAAAAAACAACCAGATTTTATCAAAGTCCGAAAGAGAATTAATATTTATTATTGTTCCAGGTCTCGAATCCAGGGCCCTATACCATACCTCGCCTTTGGAGATTGCAAAAAAAACTACATAGCAGGTTCGTATAAGCCTGTAAACAGACAGGAAAACCCTTACAAATTTCTTTAAAAATGATCCAAAACTCGGTTTGGTATTAGAACTGCGGACCCTATATCTCACTATATTTACTTTATTCTTCGTCCAAAATGTGTCTAACCACCTGCATTAGATGTTTCATACACCATGTGTTTATGTGGGATTTATTCCAGCTTTTTCACTTAAAGTGTCACAGAAGATTGCGGAGGATAGCTGAGGATTTGTGTGGATTGCTGAGGATCGGTGTGGATTGCTAAGGATTGGTGTGGATAGCCGAGGATTGGTGACTATTGCGGAGGATTACTGAGGATTGATGATGATTGGTGGGTGCGTATTGGTGAAGATTGTGAGGATTGCTGGGGACTTTGTAGGATTGGTGAAGATTGGTAAGAATTGCCAAGGATTGGAGAGGATTGCGGAGGAGAATTGCTGAGGATTAGAGAGGATTACGGAGGAGGATTGCTGAGGATTGGTGCGGAGGATTGCTGAGGAGGACTGGAAAATTGACGGATTGATCGAAAGACTGGACGATTGATATAATAATGATCAAGAAGAGCATGAAAGATAAGAATGTTTATCACCCTAGCTGCCCTCGTACATTCCAAGTATCAAGGGCCTGGCTCCATTGGTATTTCAATTATAACCAAGTATGCCTATAAAAGTGTTGGAAACGGAAGATGCCGAGAAAACCTGCCGACCAGATGTGGCATCGTCCGGCACAATTCCCGCATGCAAAAATCCGGGGACGACCCCGCCGGGAATTGAACCAGGTTCGCCTTGGTGGGTGGCGAGTAGTCTAACCACTACACCACCCAGGCCCCCTCTGATGTCATTAGAGACGGAGAAAGTTTCTCAGAGTAGCTGGTGCGGGGAAGGAAGCATCCCAGCAACTGAAGTCGGGATTCGAACCCATGTCCGCCCGGATGCGAGTCCGTGGATTTACCACTGGGCACTTCGCTCGGTGGTCCGTCATAAACGCTAAATTTCAGATCAGACGAAAGAAATCATTTTTAACTGATGGTACCACCTATGTTGTCGTTAATATGAGACACTGCGACGGAGGAAACAGGAGAACACAGGGCCAGAAAGGCGTGAGGTGATCTGCGATATCGACCTGTGTGCGTGGAGGTCGGGCAGTAGCTGGAGGCATGCGAGCTCGCTGTTCCTACACACGCACAGTCGCTACAGCATTGCATCTGGTACAGAGACTACACATAACTTGCTCAGAGTAGCCCACGGAGCAGAGTGGCGCAGTGGAAGAGTGCTAGGCCCATAACCCAGAGGTCCGTGGATCGAAACCACGCTCTGCTAAGGATCACGATTTAGTTTCGGTTAGGTGAATCCACGACAGACCAGCTTCTCGATATGCAGGGAATTTTCTGTTTAATCTCCGAATATAACAAAACACCATTAGTCCACAATGTTCAATCAGTAATACATTAACAATTTTGTAATTTATTACGTACACAACCTTGCGTGGTTGCGGGAATTCATAAATTAAGTTGAAAAGGCTTTGTTACCAGACTATAGAATCTAGTTATCGAAATTAGTGTGCATTGTTTATTCATGGTTACTTCCACCTTTTCTGAAGCCCTGCTAAAGTTATATTACCAGGATATTCCTCCACCTCAAGCAAACAAGGCGTAACCACTTTAACTCACTTTAATAATATTTTTCATGAGAACTATTTCTTGTTGGGCATTGCCGGCAGACCTATTTCTCTCAGTTTTTATTTATTTTAATTAAAAATGAAAAACATTTATTCATAGATAAAGTATAAGTAAAGGTTCGACTCAATAAAAAATTATTTACTTTCATGTTAAAAGAAGTATAAAACGCTAGTGATACATGACATACTTAGGAAAGAACGAAACTCTTCATACATGAGATGATTTTTTAAAACATTGATTCAATAATTGTGAATTTTCTGTGAATAGGCTGTACCATGGTTTTCAAGGATGAACCGCGTGGAGTTGGTAGTGTTAACTAACGTTTCGCCGTGTATTGCCTTAGGCATCTTCAGGGTTTATAACAAAATAAACCACGGGAAGAAATGAAGGAATTGTACCAGATAGAAAGAGCACACTAGGAAGAAATGAAAGTATGGCGATTCGTCCATTTAAGAGTTAGGCTGCAATGGAAAATGAAAAATATTTTCTGCGAATATGGCGGGAATATTTTGTGCAGGTGTTAAAAATGGAGGCCCACGATGCAGAAGAAGGGAAGTGCGCCAGAAACCACGTTGCGAAAGAAAAGGCTAAAGGAAAATCAGATCTTGGAAGAGCATGCTGAGTACGATTGAGAAAATGAACATTTCCCACTGGAAGAAATTAAGATTTCGGTAACCACTTGAGTTGAAATTAAATTCCCCTATAAATTAAATAATGAACAAATAAGGCTGCAGGATCTTAAAACAATTCATACGAACCACCGAAGGAAGATTCAGAGATATTTTATTTACTGTATGACTGTTTGAGAAGATATGTAAACTCGGAGAAAGTGCCAGGACGTACTACTTGCTCGGTTGGTAGACTGGACTCCAACCTGTGGGGTTCCAGTTCGATCTCAGGCCCCAGAGAGCGACGCATTTTCGGACGGGTGTTCTCAGGTATAGGGCGTTCACGGTAAAATGAGCACTTTTGAAAGCCCTGCTTAACATCTACTTGTATGCACGCCGTGTATTCCTCCGCCTTATGTAGAATAACACAGCCATGGGCCTTATCGCTTTATTCATGCGTCGGTAAAGTGAAAATGTGAAATTATTAGGAAAGTAAACATCTTACAAAACTGCTCGTTTTTACACTTCGATGTGTTAAAAATACTGAAAGCTAAATAAATAATTTAAGTTATCACAAATGGCTACCTAACATTTTTTTTTTTTTTTAAGTTAAGATATGGAGCTAATTTCCGTCCATCGTTACCAACTTTACTGGGCGAATGCCACACAGTGCGCCCATTAAATATGAGCAGGCAGGGGCAGTGACTTTTTTCTAAGGTTCATTTCCAAAGTGCTCACTCTGTCGTAAACAGACTTTAGGCAGAGTCGCAGAGTAGGTATGTACACACTGACGACATTGCTCGGCGGTTCTTTTGATGTGGGAGCAGCCATTCTGCGATTGGCTGCGCGATACTGTGGGATCAGGAATTGTGTCTGACTGCCTATCGCATGCTGGGAGAGGATCCCTATTGACTGCCCTGTCGGCTGGCGAGTAGGTTACCACGCGCCGACTGGCGGACAGCGTTCAAACATTAAACATTTCGTTGGCCGGTGACGCCATTTTGCTAGCGTGTGCGGCTCGATATCTCAGAATAGCGCTGGATTCACAATCAAAATACATACGCACAGAGCATACAACATAACAGTAGAACATTCACACGACCAGAACTCATGTGCGAGATTGATTCCCAATTGACTACTTTATATTATTTTTTGCCGATGAAATTTTAATACGAGCCTGACGTCAGTTGGCTGTGTTGGTAAATGACGGATTTTCGTAACAGATTGTGATATGAAGTTGAAAATTTACAGTGATTAAAAATATTTAGCCTTTTTCCTTTTCTTTATAATTAGGGGCAGTGATATTTCGCGAAAAGATTTCGAGATAAGATACAGTCCAGAGCACTGTAGGGTCGTCCAACTTCTTTGATTGGCTAAAAAATGTTCTGGCCCGTGTTAACCGCTTGCGCACGAATCACGAAGGTTTAGTGTTGGAGTTATTTAGTCCTGAGTGGCTTGGTCAAAGACGGACACGGCACCAGCAGCCAATGGAGGTATAAAAACAGCTGAGGTGTGTATATAGTATTGAAGTCTACTGTGTGCTCCGATTTTTAAGCGAAAAGTCACTGGTTCTATTTATAATCTTTTTTTTGCGATCGCAAAGATATGAATAACCTTTAAAAATGCCTGAATTTAAACTGTCAACTGTTCTTTCCTCTAAATTAATATTTTGCGACATTTCTTTGTTTCAGCAGCAATAAATGTTCTTCCATTTTACTTTCAGAGCCACTTTAATTTATGGTTTCAACTGTTGCAAACACAACCAAATTTATGATGCGTGGTGTACCTAAGACGACACAACACGTGTTCCGTTGTCACAGCCAATGAACTTTAGGCTATATGTTCGACTACAGTTATATGAACCAATTATGACCGAGACCAGTGAGATGGTTTGCGAATAATTTGCCCACAGATAAGATTATTGGCCATTGAAATATGCAGCACAGAACTAAATTTAACTACACGTGCGCAATGTACATAAGTGTGTACATTCGGTCTGAATAGGTTTAATAAACAACTTAGTTGAAAATTTAGTGCTCTGCTCTGATTGGTGTTTGTCCCATGCGTCCACACAAGAAATGAAATACAACCATACCCGTTGTGTAGAATTCCAGGAACTCTCGTGCACACGACCTGTTATGTTCGGAAACATGGCGGTCGATTCTTATGGACACGGCCCATGTTCTGTTCTCTCTGTTCTGCTTTCAAAAGTGAACCAAGTTCAAGTGGCTGTTTTACGTGTTCATAAGTACCCTGTGTCTGGAGTATTGTCGGAGTGATCGTCAGATGTGTTGAACACAACAAGGACGCAAGCTAGCCTTACTTCGCGCCGAACAGGCTGCCCACTGCGCCAACGTACAAAAACTTAACGACAAAGGTATACCTTTGTCGTTAAGTTTTTGCGTTTCTGTGCCAGACAGACGTGTGTGACTGTTAGTTGTTTGCAATGAGTATATACCTCTCCAGATACTGTAATAAAGAAAACTGCTTTGCAGTAGTGATGTGTAAGCAGTCAGATAATCCCACTAATGCGAAAGGCTTTGTGTATGTTTGTTACCACTCAGCTCCATGACGGCTGAACGGATTTTGATGAAATTTGGTATATAGATACTTTTGGTCCTGGAATAGGACATAAGATACTTTTTATCCCGGAAAAGTGTACGGTTCCTGTGGAATAACAACAAAACCTAATTCTGCAATGGCTGCGAACGTGACCGAAATATTTTCTTCCTCTGGTGTCACAGTTTATCAGGCCACCCAAGGACCTCTGAAATGGCTTAACGGCTGCTATTAATAGATAACAACCGGGACCGAATATTTAACGTGCCCTCCGAAGCCCGGAAGCGCTCAGATGTTATGCCACTAAACGGTCATCCATCCAAATGTGTGCCGCTGGGAACGTTGCTTAACTTTGGTGATCGATTAAGATCCCTCAGCCAAGCGCAAAAAGTAGTACCTAGGTACACTTATTTCTAAAGCTACAACTTGATGAAACTCACGTTTTGATTTTCATACATCGACGCTGGAAAGCGGAAATGTGGTAACTACGCGATAGTTGCACAGATACACTCCAAAAACATTACCCTACTTCTTGGCTATCGGGTAAAAAATATGTCCTTCCTTTTGGGTTGCCGTAATCAGTTAAAAACCTAGGCCAACATAGTATAAGTTTATAATTCTGTTTTCACATAAATGAATTGTCTTTTCCCAATTTATTTATTAGTGTATCGCTGTAAAACTCAATTGTACCCGGGCCAAGCCGGGCCGGTTCGCTAGTGTGTTATTAAGTTCATGCTCCCACGTTGCTATTATTTGTAATTATGCTTAAACAGGTGGCGTTCGAAAACCTTGCTCTGCGAGTAAACTTTACTCTTTGGCTGTCAAAAAAACACTTAGAGTGAACGTTTTCCTCGCTCTTCGTGGTGTACAAAAAACTGCAGAGTAATTTCTTTGAACATCTAGCTAGACTAAAACTTGTACACTCATTGTTTCGACGAGTACCAAAAGGTAAAGTGAGAAATGGTTGAGATTTGGTTGAATTAAGTTAAATTAAATAAAGTGCACGTTCGGGTTACAGACATAGATGGAAAAGTACAAATTACGGGTAGGTTAATAAAATGCTTTTTCCTTATTAAGTATTGCTGCAGTAACCAAAGAAGATATATATATATATATATATTAATATGAATTTGCATTCGTTGGCTTATCAAGAAATGCTTAATCAAGAAATGTATGTAAACACAGCATTCTATTTGCGCATTAAACTCGTTCCAAAAATAACGTCCACTCTAGTTTTTCTCAGCTTATACTTTATGTTACTTTACTTTCGGAGATGTGTTTTCAAACACCTCCACAATATGCATTTTAACCTAAAAGTGTCGCTTTTTTTAGGGTGAGGGGACAATTGAGATTATCCAGTCTCAACCGTGGCTCTGAGCATATTGTAATAAAACAGTACGTACTACTAAAGCCGGTTCACATCGGTAATGTGGGTACTTTTTTAATCAACCTTTTAAAAAATCGCTTCCCATTACAACTACATACATACGTGCTGCAGCTCACACCGCCATGCAGTATCACAGTTAAGTTGGCGGTGAATTAATAAAGATAGTTCCGAGAACTAAAGTTGTATGGCGAGTATAACGTTAAAATTTATGGCTAAAGAAGTCAGTATTTCTTACGTTGGAGTACGAATTATTAACACGCTGACTTTCTTAAAAGCTCCACGATTCCGGTTGGATGGTGCATGAATAATGCGAGACGGTCCGTGGCGGAAAAATTACAAAGTAAGAAAAGTAGATGCTATCAGGGCTTTCAAAACTGCCCGATTAGCCGTGAATGGGCTGTAATCACGAAATCCTTAAGAACACAGCGCAAGGTGCGTGGTACTGTTGGGTAAAACGAAGCAGATTGAAACGTGGCGTGTCGACCGTCGATGGGAGATAGCTAGACACGCTCCTCGTGATGCAACACGAGGTGAGAGCGCTTATCAGCGCTGATTGCCGGCGTCTTGCGACAGCCTCTCTCTTGACGTTCGTGCAGCCGCAGCCTTCTCCCTCGCGATCGAACTTCGCATTCCTCGAAAGATAAATCAACTTGTAAAGCGGTGTCCCCCGTCCCTGTTCCGCGTAACGACGTTTCCACAACTCAGGACTCATTCCAAAAGTTCTAGGGCGGCTTTGATCGTCTCGTCTGTTACACGCGAGTCCTCCCCGTAGTTCGTCTGGAAAAGAGGGAGCTATAAATACCGATTCCTAGAGCCAGTGACTTTTCGCGTAAAAATCGGAGCACACAGTAGACTTCAATACTATATACACAAACCTCAGCTGTTGTTATACCTCCATTGGCTGCTGGTGCCGTGTCCGTCTTCGACCAAGCCACTCAGGACTAAGTAACTCCGACACTGAACCTTCGTGATTCGTGCACAAACGGTTAACACGGGCCAGAACATTTTTTAGCCAATCAAAGAAGCTGGACGACCCTGTAGTTGTTTGGACTGCATCTTGTCTCGAAATCTTTTCGCGAAATATTACTGCCCCTGCCCCGATTCCCTTTGAAATTACACCGAGAAAAAAAAGTTTTGTTGAATGAAACAAATATTGTTTGGTGCAACCAAATTAATTGTTTGTAAAAGGACAACGAAATATTTTGTTTTTGAAACCAACATATTTTGTTGTTTTTATTTGGTTGCTCCAAACTGTAACATTTGGTAGGTGCAGCTAAAGAATCCGCCCCAGCAACCTCTGCTAAAATTACTACTGACGAAATGGTAGTAATGTTTTTAAATACGCACAGTTTACATACTGAACAACGCACGTGAACAAATACACTAGGTTCTGGAGCTCTACTTTTTAGTTTCCTGTTGAAAGTGTTCATTTCCTTTTTTTGGGAGAGGATTTTTATGCCATTATTGAACATCAATAAATACACTAACAAACACTGCTGCTGTCCTAACTGTCACAAAAATTACGAACACACTCTTGCGCTGTATTTTAGAACTGAGGCAATCAAATGAGAGACCAAGCAGATCCATACAGTTGATCAACTAAATATTTTGCTGAAAGTATAATTATTTGGCCTCACGCGAAGGTTTTGTTTATTAAAGCGTGCATTTTGTTGCTTTCCTAGTTTGATTTACTCAAAAATAATATTTTGTTGGGGCTACTAGACGTATGTTTGGTCGGGGAACAAATATTTCTCTAAGTACGACATGGAACTCGTTACATTGTATTTGCCTACCTCTATATCAAATTGTTTTTATAAAACTATAGTCTTTTTCACATTGGTGTAAAGAATGGCACTTTTTGATAAGTCATGATACTGTGCTACCAAAGGTGTCTAATTTGGGATCTGAAAAATGTTGTGTGTGTGCGTATATTTGTGTACTTGACCATATTGTAATATTTAATTTTCTTATTTGCGTGTGCAGGTAATAACCTCATTTCTCACTTAATTGATGCCTAACACAAAGGGTGACGCCTAAGCGCGCGAAGCGTAACATAAAGCATACCACCGTGCACTTCAACGGCGCAGGTATTTTAATATAAAGGCTGCCGCCGAACACTTCAACGACACACATACACTAACATAAAGAATGATGCCAAACACTAAGATGAAGCGCGCGAAGCATAACATAAAGCGTACCACCGTGCACTTCAACGGCGCAGGTATTTTAATATAAAGGCTGCCGCCGAACACTTCAACGACGCACATGCACTAACATAAAGGATGATGCCAAACACTAAGACGAAGCACGCACTAGGGAAGACTCTGAGATTATCCTCCCGGCTTGGAATGCTAGCGTGTGATGTCTGAGACAACCTCTCGCTTGAAATGCTAGAGCATGAAGTATACGATATAGTAGGAATGAATTAAATGGTAATCGTATTTGGGAATACTCTGAGATAACCCATGATGTAGGGACTAGTCGGGTGACATGGTAGGGATTTGGGAAGACCCGGAGAAACCCCTTCCAAGAGTATGATGTAGAGGCCAGTCGAGACGTCAGGGAAGACTTGGAGAACACACTCTTGCCTATGTTATGTATTTGCTGTTTGTACCTTAAATGGTTCGGGAATTATAATCAACTATGCTTATAAGTTCGCATAAGACTTAAATGACCATGTGTTAAGTTTCCTTGTTGGCATCGATGCCAATGTTATGAATTTGACGACTACATCTTAAACGGTTCGGGAATTACGATCAACTATGCTTATAAGTTCGCATAGGGCTTAAATGACCATTTGTTAATTTTCCTTGTATTCGTCGATGCCTATTATATGAATTTGACGACTACATCTTAAACAGTTCGGGAATTACGTCCAAAAATTGTGAGAGCCTCGCGTGGCCGAATCCAGAGACGATCACATTTTTGAGTCTTGCTTAGCGCCTCGCATCTAGCGCGTGGTGACGTCATCGATGTCCCGCGGGAGTCACAGCTCGTCCCCCGCCCGGCGCCGAGGCGCCAGGTGCAATAGAACCGGTCATTTATAGCTACTAAAGTATTTGCAATAAAAATGTTCTTAATTGATATACTGCAATATTCCAACGCTAAAAATGTACTATCTACTTAAAAACTAGACACAATCAAAAGAATTTTGTCTTAATAAAAACCTTGCGTTAATAAATGAATAAATTTTTTTTTTTCAAAAATGTAGATAATTATTGGTACGTGTTGCAGAAGAACCTTTTCTTTCCCTTTTTCACGCGAACGCAATCTGCATGAAACCACTTTTTGCAAGACATATACCGTATCATGCCTTCTTCCCTTGCAATATCAGGGATGCCACAAAACCAAAATTCTTCCATCGTACAGATACGCTTAATTTTTTTAAGGCGGGGATGTCCACGGCTTGGTTTAGCAGCACGCTTATTGGTAGGCCTTTGTTGTGCTTCGAGTGCTGCTTTGTAGGGGGACGAAGTAAGTACAACCGCTCTTTGTGTTCCCCGTCGTATTCTTGCTGGGGAAAACAAACGGCAGTTGCCTTTGAAAGTGGAGATATTTGCTTCACTGACACAAAAGGAGGCGATGAATTCGGCTTGGGGCTTGGTGAAGGAGCACTTATTTCTTCATCTTCTCGTTGGGAGGGAATCACTTAGTCTGTACTCGTACTTGGCTGGCTGGCACTCTGTATTTTTATCTTTGTCGGCGTGTGTTACCTGCTGAGCGAATGACAGAGAATTTGCGCCCTGGGCCAGGGGGCGACGGAAGAAGCGACGAAATGAAGTTCCTCAAGTACATCGCTGTTCACTGACCATGCTCGTGTAGCTCTGAAAGCTTTCACTGCCGCTCACACCGTATCAGCTCTTCCATGAGCAATACCGAACAACATAGCCACTTCTGACTGAGTGACGCACTAACCTGAATTTGCTCTAAGCCACTTGACGAGTTCGTCTGTATAGTAGGTATTCAGAGGATTGAAGAAGGCGACATCTGAAGTCTGGAGGCTATGTGTAGAGCGGCCTGGTAACGACGGCATTAAAATACCGTTATCAAGAGCGATGCGCAAAGCTTCTATGTTCTTTGTGTGCGTCGAGTGCTTATCCAAAGAACTTTTTCCTGCATGCTTGGTTTAACGCACGTAACGAAATGCTGCAGCGTCTTAACAAATCAATTTTTTGTTTATGTGACTGCCGTCACGGTTGAGTTCAAAAACAGTACCAGGCTTCGCTACGTCTCTGAAACCGTCACGTGCCCTTGTCCGTTTGTATATCAACACGGGTGGGATGTAGCAAGCTGAAGCATTGATGCAGTATAGAGCAGTTGCGTTCGTTCCACTCTCTCCGCTCGACGCTGTTCCCATTTAAGATCTTCCTTTATGAGAAATCATCCTCCTGGTTTATTTCTGAATGGCGGCGAGCCCTGTCTCTCGTGCGCTTTGGATATACAAGTAGCAACGATGTTGTTCTCTTCTACCATTTTGTCAAGAAAATCATAGCGTTCGCTTACTCTGTCTTTATTGAATCCTGGTGCAAGCGCAATGGATGTAGATTCAGGTTGTCCGAGACTAATCCCTGGATGCCGAGTACTTGAAAACAAAATTCTCTGATATGTTCATTTAATAATTTTGATAGGTTTAAAATGCATCAATATAAATAAAACGGTTCCAGTTTCCATTACAGAAGCAGATGTCGTGTAATATTACCGGTCCGGTCCATTTATGATAGCTATGATTGCTGGTCCAACCATAGAGCCCACGTCATTTTGTCTTGTGTGCGCTGCAGTGCAGTGTAAAAAATCAATATGTACTTTTGCAATTCAGCAACATGTTACACGGGAGACAAGCTCTCAGATACCCTACCAATCCCGACTCTGTAATAAATTACTTGTAGCACACAAGCCTTGATAGGCAATGTAAAATTAACAACAGCCGTATAATAAACGTATGTACTCGACTCTATCGTGTGCACGTCTGGCGTACCACAAGTTTTAACTTTCTCTCAACAGGTAGCGGTTCAGTCGCTTGTGCTTTATTGCGTCCCACGAGCATGCGCTGTGCGTAGTCCCTGAAATATTGAAGTGGCCCGTTGGTGGCACTGGTCCAGTGATGCCACCTTTCCCATGTGTATGTTTGTATAGTGAAGACTTTTAGCGGTCACACTCGTAGCGTTCCGTGCATAGCAAATTAAGAACAGAGCTTTAAATCAAAGAACGAAATATTATCGTTGTTATTTTGCCATTTACCGCTTGCACATTAATAGTAGGGCCTACAGCTTGTACAACTTCAACCACGGAACAGCAGCCCTTCGCGTCTGTCAATAAGTCCACGTTCGTTCGTGTTCAGTCGCGTCCCGTGAAGTGAGGAAACCAGCACGTCAGTTTAATAGTGCTAATACCTACGTCGTTAATTTTTTTTTTGCGCACCTGTGGAGTCATATAACACAACTCCTACAAGTTGTCACAGCAATTGCACAATCGTATATCTTCTGTAATACGAGCATACTTGTAACTACTAGTGTTTTGGCACTTGATAACTACAAATGAAATCATATCCTTGTAAACAAATTATGTAACACAAACTAACATACTTGTAAGTTGTTACAGAAAAATCCACGATTGTTACCTATTATCTACAAGTCTAAAACAATTAGGTAGACATGGTTTACAAGTGCATCTGCAGTTAAAATATAATATGTTTTTGAGGAATGACACAGGTTCTCATTATTTTTGGTTATGGTAGCTCTATATGATATTAAATTATGTGGATGTTTGTAGATAACGAAGGAAAAGTTGCAGGTGGAACACAGTCGTAAAGGTACTAGCCTAGAAATAAGTTTGTGGCAGTCAAAGACTTTGAATCTAAAGAAAAATTCCGGTTAAGAACTACACAGTTTGAAAATGTTTTCGCTGAAATAGCAGGATTCCTTGAAAACGAAACGGAACAGTCTTTACAGTGTCAATAGAACAAGCACCGCTAGATTACATTGGCTCGGAAAACGGCTGGCGGTATGGAATAGAAAAACAAAACACAATCTTAATTTACAAAACCACGAAGGTACGCTTGTTACAGTAGTTAGTAAGTCTTGTAAAATCACCTGCAATTGTAAATAGTGGAATTGGTATGGCTTTCTGCAAGTCTCGTATGTCAGCTTGTATTGCGTGACTGGTTGCTATAAGTCTAAACCGACAAGTTGTAGACTTGTGGACTTGTAGGTGCCGTGTTATAGCAAATACATTTCCCTGCCGTGTTTGGTTGCAGGCCGCTGCTATCCTGCCGGCATATTCGCTTGTTTCCTGAACCAGTGCAGCGAATACAGCTCTGTCGCCAAGCCGTCGACGCGAANCTGTAATAAATTACTTGTAGCACACAAGCCTTGATAGGCAATGTAAAATTAACAACAGCCGTATAATAAACGTATTTACTTGACTATCGTGTGCACGTCTGGCGTACCACAAGTTTGAACTTTCTCTCAACAGGTAGCGGTTCAGTCTCTTGTGCTTTATTGCGTCCCACGAGCATGCGCTGTGCGTAGTCCCCGAAATATTGAAGTGGCCCGTTGGTGGCACTGGTCCAGTGATGCCACCTTTCCCATGTATATGTTTATATAATGAAGACGTTTAGCGGTCACACTCGTAGCGTTCCGCGCACAGCAAATTAAGAACAGAGGTTTAAAGCAAAGAACGAAATAGTATCGTTGTTATTTTGCCAGTTACCGCTCGCACAGTAATAGTAGGCCCTGCAACTGGTACAACTTCAACCACGGAACAGCAGCCCTTCGCGTCTGTCAGTAAGTCCACGTTCGTTCGTGTTCAGTCGCGTCCCGTGAAGTGAGGATACCAGCACGTCAGTTTAATAGCGCTAATACCTACGTCGTATTTTTTTTTTTTGCGCGCCTGTGGAGTCATATAACACAACTCCTACAAGTTGTCACAACAATTGCACAATCGTATATCTTCTGTAATACGAGCATATTTGTAACTACTAGTGTTTTGGGACTTGATAACTGCAAATGAAATCATATCCTCGTAAACAAATTATGTAACATAAATTAACATACTAAGTTGTGTTACAGAAAAATCCACAATTGTTACCTATTATCTACAAGTCTAAAACCCTAGGTGGACATGGTTTATAAGTGCATCTGCAGTTAAAATATAATATGTTTTTGAGAAATGACACCGGTTCTCATTTTTTGTGGTTATGGTAGCTCTATATGATATTAAATTATGTGGATTTTTGTAGATAACGAAGAAAACGTTGCAGGTGTAACACAGTCGTAAAGGTTCTAGCCAAGAAACAAGTTTGTGACAGTCAAAGACTTTGAATCTAAAGAAAAATTCAGATTAAGAACTACACAGTTTGAAAACGTTTTCGGTGAAATAGCAGGATTCCTTGAAAACGAAACGGAACAGTCTTTACAGTTTGCCACTAGAACAAGCACCGCTAGATTACATTGGCTCGGAAAATGGCGGGCGGTATCATGGAATAGAAAAACAAAAAACAATCTTAATTTACAAAACCACGAAGGTACGCTTGTTACAGTAGTCAGTATGTCTTGTAAAATCACCTGCAATTGTAAATAGTGGAATTAGTATGGCTTTCTGCAAGTCTCGTATGTCAGCTTGTATTGCGTGACTGGTTGCTATAAGTCTAAGCCGACAAGTTGTAGACTTGTGGACTTGTAGGTGTCGTGTTATAGCAAATACATTTCCCTGCCGTGTTTGGTTGCAGGCCGCTGCTATATCCTGCCGGCATATTCGCTTGTTTCCTGAACCAGTGCAGCGAATACAGCTCTGTCGCCAAGCCGTCGACGCGAAACCGGCTCTGTTGGCAAGCATAGATAAGATGCCAGATGGTATCTGACTTCTTTTTAGACACGTCAGCCGAAAAAAAGATTAAATATACCGACCAGGTGTCTTTATTGTGGCGCGTGATGCAATCGTCAAATTTATGTCGGCCCGATAACCCTTCAATTAAACAAATACCCAATATCGTAGTCTTTGAAACGATTCCAACCAGAATTTTTAAACACGGTACCAATTGCCAGTCTTCTGCTGCGATGAAATTTTAATCGTGGATCTTCTTGGCAAAATTTCAAGTTCACAATTACATGTAAAGAACAGGAAAATTCGCGGTGTTAGTAACCTGCAAGTTAGATTTCGCATTAGTTTGTATATTTAAGCNCTGTAATAAATTACTTGTAGCACACAAGCCTTGATAGGCAATGTAAAATTAACAACAGCCGTATAATAAACGTATGTACTCGACTCTATCGTGTGCACGTCTGGCGTACCACAAGTTTTAACTTTCTCTCAACAGGTAGCGGTTCAGTCGCTTGTGCTTTATTGCGTCCCACGAGCATGCGCTGTGCGTAGTCCCTGAAATATTGAAGTGGCCCGTTGGTGGCACTGGTCCAGTGATGCCACCTTTCCCATGTGTATGTTTGTATAGTGAAGACTTTTAGCGGTCACACTCGTAGCGTTCCGTGCATAGCAAATTAAGAACAGAGCTTTAAATCAAAGAACGAAATATTATCGTTGTTATTTTGCCATTTACCGCTTGCACATTAATAGTAGGGCCTACAGCTTGTACAACTTCAACCACGGAACAGCAGCCCTTCGCGTCTGTCAATAAGTCCACGTTCGTTCGTGTTCAGTCGCGTCCCGTGAAGTGAGGAAACCAGCACGTCAGTTTAATAGTGCTAATACCTACGTCGTTAATTTTTTTTTTGCGCACCTGTGGAGTCATATAACACAACTCCTACAAGTTGTCACAGCAATTGCACAATCGTATATCTTCTGTAATACGAGCATACTTGTAACTACTAGTGTTTTGGCACTTGATAACTACAAATGAAATCATATCCTTGTAAACAAATTATGTAACACAAACTAACATACTTGTAAGTTGTTACAGAAAAATCCACGATTGTTACCTATTATCTACAAGTCTAAAACAATTAGGTAGACATGGTTTACAAGTGCATCTGCAGTTAAAATATAATATGTTTTTGAGGAATGACACAGGTTCTCATTATTTTTGGTTATGGTAGCTCTATATGATATTAAATTATGTGGATGTTTGTAGATAACGAAGGAAAAGTTGCAGGTGGAACACAGTCGTAAAGGTACTAGCCTAGAAATAAGTTTGTGGCAGTCAAAGACTTTGAATCTAAAGAAAAATTCCGGTTAAGAACTACACAGTTTGAAAATGTTTTCGCTGAAATAGCAGGATTCCTTGAAAACGAAACGGAACAGTCTTTACAGTGTCAATAGAACAAGCACCGCTAGATTACATTGGCTCGGAAAACGGCTGGCGGTATGGAATAGAAAAACAAAACACAATCTTAATTTACAAAACCACGAAGGTACGCTTGTTACAGTAGTTAGTAAGTCTTGTAAAATCACCTGCAATTGTAAATAGTGGAATTGGTATGGCTTTCTGCAAGTCTCGTATGTCAGCTTGTATTGCGTGACTGGTTGCTATAAGTCTAAACCGACAAGTTGTAGACTTGTGGACTTGTAGGTGCCGTGTTATAGCAAATACATTTCCCTGCCGTGTTTGGTTGCAGGCCGCTGCTNTTCCCTGCCGTGTTTGGTTGCAGGCCGCTGCTATCCTGCCGGCATATTCGCTTGTTTCCTGAACCAGTGCAGCGAATACAGCTCTGTCGCCAAGCCGTCGACGCGAAACCGGCTCTGTTGGCAAGCATAGATAAGATGCCAGACGGTATCTGACTTCTTTTTAGACACGTCAGCCGGAAAAAGATTAAAGATACCGACCAGGTGTCTTTATTGTGGCGCGTGATGGAATCGTCAAATTTACGTCGGCCCGATAACCCTTGAATTAAACAAATACCCAATATCGTAGTCTTTGAAACGATTCCAACCAGAATTTTTAAACTCGGTAACAATTGCCAGTCTTCTGCTGCGGTGAAATTTTAATCACGGATCTTCTTGGCAAAATTGCAAGTTCACAACTACATGTAAAGAACAGGAAAATTCGCGGTGTTAGTAACCTGCAAGTTAGATTTCGCATTAGTTTGTATATTTAAGCACACATTAGCTGTTCATTGGCTGTTCACCGCCACGGTTAAAGACAGTGATTGGGCCCGCATTTCATTGCAAGTTTACTACTGGCTCCTCCAGAACGTTTCAAAGGGGCCAGTGACTTTTCGCGTAAAAATCGGAGCACACAGTTGACTTCAATGCTATACACACACCTCAGCTGTTGTTATACCTCCATTGGCTGCTGGTGCCGTGTCCGTCTTAGACCAAGCCACTCAGGACTAAGTAACTCCGACACTGGACCTTCGTGATTCGTGCGCAAACGGTTAACCCGAGCCAGAACATTTTTTTAGCCGATCAAAGAAACTGGACGACCCTACAGTGCTTTGGACTGTTTCTTGCCTCGAAATATTTTCGCGAGATATCACTGCCCCTACAAATGGCGTTTGAAGACTTGCTTGTTTCCGTACGGTTCCGCGAATCTTTCAAGTCTTTGCCACGAAGTACTTAAGATTACAGGGGCGAAACAGCTGCTTCTACCGCGAATTCCTGCTGCACACGCCAGCAGAATAACGTCTCTTACCAGCAAAATGTTGGAGCGCTGTTCGCGAATCAGCTCGTGGTGTCCTCCTCGCTAGTTGGCAACACTGCAAACAGGGAACCTTCCGCAGCTTCTCTGTGTCTATGCCTTTAGTTTTTCGTATAGAATCGACAACAACGTGTCTGTGACACTGGCGGCCATGTTTTATTTAAGTATACACGGAGAAATGCCTGACCGCAACATTGGGAAACCAAACTCGTGTTTCTCATTATTATAACTTTTGTAAGCACTACGTCTGTCAGCCATATTCGTTGTTTACAAATAAAGTGCGATAACAAAAATTTCCCTTTCTTTTTGAAGTTCTGATCGCGACATTTTTAGCGTGCTCCGTATGTCCAAGTGCAGAAGCTGCGATGAAAAATAAGGAAATGTTTTATTTACCACATTAAATACGGGATTATCGCTGACACTATCGCATGTGCTGTTCATGCCGAGAATATGTAGTACGCTCTAGACCTGGAACAGTGAGGATTGAACTAACTAAGTGAAAACCAGTGAAAATGGCGTGATTGATAAATCAGAGCCAGGTAACTGATTCATATGATGGCTGAATTTCACTTATTTATCTGTGGTTCCCACTGAATGTCAAGACTACCACAAGTCACTTGTCCCCAGTTCATTGTGTCCCAGCATTGAATTATTTTCCCTCGTGCAGAACTGTAAAACCACGTGACTTAGGCTAAGTTCAGAGCATCCTGGGCAGGGCCACGTGTTTCTCGGGGAAAGATTCACGCGCAGGCCAGCCTTCAACTTGGTAGGTGCACGCTTGCACATTTCTGTTGGCTATTGGCCGCGTGCACGTGTGAGAAGACAGACTCTACTCGACAGGGTCAATCAGGCCGAGTTATCCCGACACTTAACGTGTCCATGTTTGGCTGGCGTACACGTAAGACGTGGTGGTATTATAAATCCTCCAAACACGAAATAGGTTCTGAACTAACGTGNTGTTTGGCTGGCGTACACGTAAGACGTGGTGGTATTATAAATCCTCCAAACACGAAATAGGTTCTGAACTAACGTGTTTTGCAGTACAACTAGTCGTGCCGGCGAAGAGCAGCAATGCGTCGTGGCATCGTTTACATAAGTGGACGAAACACCTGTAGAGAGATGTTGACTCGTGGCGTCTGGATGGTTACCAACAGCTGCTCCCTGCTATTTGTAGGTGTGGGATCTCGGGTGCGTATGGACCTCCCCGCCGCGTCTCTCAAATGCTCCACGCGAGGTTCATGTCGGGCGAACGAAGTGGCAACGGCAGTCGTTGGAAACACTCCAGCATTCTCCCAGAACAAACTCAAACCGATGACTAGTGCATTATCCTGCTGGAATATCCCTACGTGAAGTCCACGTGGGGCTGCGACGCAATGCCATGACCAGCGCACACTCACTCACGCAGCTGACACAGGTCTGGCCGCTTCCAAGACTTCTGACGCCCCGACTAGCACCTTTGCATACTGACACCACATGGCTTCTGGCATGTCAGTGCAAGTTCTTTGAAATGCTAGTCCTGCATTACTTTCGACTAAGTACAGTTTGAGGTTAAAACTTAATGTAAACAAACGTCACGCCGTTTTTCAAACACGTGGAATTGACAGTTCCTTCGACAGTTGTTGATCAAATGTTGAGGAAATGCGCACGAAGAAGACAAAAATCAGCGAATCTCATCTTTAACGTATGGTTCGCACAGTCGTAATGCTATAGAATATAATGTGGAATTATGTGCAGTGTGTACCGGGCTTTAGCCATGAAAACTCAGAAATATTCCGGCTCGAAATAGTATGAGAGANTGTGTACCGGGCTTTAGCCATGAAAACTCAGAAATATTCCGGCTCGAAATAGTATGAGAGAGAAATCATTCAACAGGGGTCGGCTTGTCGCTCGATGGAGTTTCCTCGCCTAGGCGGCATAAGGCCAACAGTTGGTCGACCGTTCGTGTTTGCTGGGTACACAGTTCCAAAATGACGTCGTATGTAGATGCCCAGGGTCACGTATTTGTCCTCACATCGTGATTTTAGAGTGAATATGCAGTTAGAGTGAGCACGTCCTCGCATGCCTACTGGTGTTGAGTGTCATTCAGCGCCCGCCATCTTAGTTGGCTGGCAGACGGCAGCTGTTGAGGGGAGAGCAATAATCCAAGAATTCAAGCAACAGCACAAACAATTGTAAGCTGTTCACGTTTAATCCAGCACCTTTGAAACGCCTGCTTAGGATCTACTTTTCTCCTCATTTTTCATCCTTCCGCCATATGTAAGATTGACATTGCCAAAGACCATTCAACTTTATTCATGCAATATTAAGGGGAAACCTTGAAAATTTCCAAGAAAGTAAATATATTAATAATATTCAAATCCGTGNTTTATTCATGCAATATTAAGGGGAAACCTTGAAAATTTCCAAGAAAGTAAATATATTAATAATATTCAAATCCGTGTCCTTGTAAATACAAAACAAAAACACTGACTTCAGTATAGCCATAAATTTAACCTATACATTCTCGAGACAACGTCAAATCGTGGAACAATTTTTTTGTAATTCTCTGCCAACTGAATTGGGATTCCGCACGCCAGTGCAAACTGTGACACATACGTAGTTATGGGCAATGAATTTTCTTCAGAGGTTGATTTCAAAAGTGTTCNCACGCCAGTGCAAACTGTGACACATACGTAGTTATGGGCAATGAATTTTCTTCAGAGGTTGATTTCAAAAGTGTTCACTTCACCCTGAGTAGCCTTTAAGTCAGTATACCCATAAATGAAAACATCAGTCCCAAGTTCAACAGTAATTCTTACTAGAAATATTACTCTCGCTACCCATAAGTAACACGGCACTTGGCTCGCTCGGCGGCCGACAACTAGGCTGGCGAGCGCTGGCCTTGAAAATAGCTCACGTAGCATTTACTAACATTTAAGATTTTCGTAACAATGATCTAAACAAGCAGAATTTATAGCCTGCGGCGAAAAGTTGTTTCCAGTTGTATTTTGTATTTACAGGTTCTTATACACTGTGTTATGGTGTGATCAGGCCTTAGCTGACCGGCTTGCCTGATCACACCTTCAAACATTAAACCTGGAAACGAGCGGGATTGCAACGCCACCATTTGGTCGTCGATCCTTGCGAAAGAAGACAGTTGCAGAAATCCTCTCCACCGGTCACTGAGCGGGGCCGCAGAACCACGCGCTTGATATAGGCCGGCGTAACACCCGGAACGTCGTCTTTCGTCTTTCGCATTTAGTCCTTTGGGCGACCCGACCAGCGAAGCAGACCAGGAAGATGGGTGTGTCCGGCCGGCGTTAACCGTCTCGCAGAATCAGCCTCCGGCTACAACAAGGTGATGACTTTCCAGTTAGGTTTAATTAAAATGGCGTCAATTAAATGTAAATAATAATCACTGGTATTCAATAGCTCCCCCGATCAATAGTTATTTAAATAGCTACTGTATAATCTTCGTGTAATAAAACCTCCTCAGATACTGTTGTGCTCTACCGAATCATGAGTATTGAGCTACGCCCCTAAATACTTTCAAGTACGAATTGGCTGAAAAGTTAGTTCGTAACAACAGGCTTACATGTTTATTACATCTTCCCACGGGGTTGTGTTTATATTCTCCCATACGCAGCCTTCGTTTATTAAGTGGTGTCGCCGTATTAGAACATCGGTCACAAGCAAAACCTGAATGCTCTGCAGTAGCGTGTTCTTCCTGGGAGTGTGTGCGGTTAAGTAAGTACTTTTCAAAGCCTTGCGTAAGATATCGTTACACTCACAAGAAAACCCCGGACTCTAAAAACTAGTATTTTACAGTAAAAAAAAAATAACAATCTCAATTTCGTAGGCAATGTTACGCTTTTTGAAACTAAGTAAATATTAATAATTTTGACAACTACGCTGTTTAACACAGATTTGTAGATAAACTTGCATTATATATAACTAGTGGAAGGTACAAATGTTTATCTGTTTGAAAGCTCGTGGTGGAATTACAAGATATATCCATTCATGGCTGGCTACTTCACACCACTTTTCTGAAGCCCTGCTTAAGTTCTACTTCCAGCAAACAAAGCTTACCCGAGTCTAGAAAATTACACCAAATGGACAAAGCACCTCATTCGTGCGCGCACTCATGGTAATTACATTTTGCCTAACAACTATTTCTTACTAGGCATTACCAACATGACTATTTTCTCACTGTTTTAATTCATATTACTTATAAATGAAATATTGTTATTTATTAATAAAATAAAAATNACATGACTATTTTCTCACTGTTTTAATTCATATTACTTATAAATGAAATATTGTTATTTATTAATAAAATAAAAATAAAAAAATTATTTCACCAAAAACAAGGTACTTTTATGTCAACACAGGTGTGAAATGTTTGTGATACGTGGCATATTTAGGAAACAACCAAATACGTCATACATGTGGTGATTTTTCAAAAGTTTGTTTTGAAAAGTGTGAAGAAACCGCGAATAGACTATAATATTACTTTTTCCTTTGTATATTATTTTTTAACATTTCTGTAGATACTAGCTTTTCGTAGTTGATTAGTTCATTTTTTCAGAGTGTAAATAAACANCGCCGCATGAGTCATGTTTTTTCGTGCGTGCAGCCGGCTCTATCGAATTATAAGACGTTGTCACGTCAATAAAAAAATTATTTCACCAAAAACAAGGTACTTTTATGTCAACACAGGTGTGAAATGTTTGTGACACGTGGCATATTTAGGAAACAACCAAATACGTCATTCATGTGGTGATTTTTCAAAAGTTTGTTTTGAAAAGTGTGAAGAAACCGCGAATAGACTACAATATTACTTTTTCCTTTGTGTATTATTTTTTAACATTTCTGTAGATACTAGCTTTTCGTAGTTGATTAGTTCATTTTTTCAGAGTGTAAATAAACAAAAAAACATTGTAGTTACGAGGTTTTGTCGTGAGGGTAAACCTACAGACACAGAGTACGTAGGTGTACAGAGACGAAACGGTGCTGCGGGCGGTTCATCTGAAGTGGGCGTGCCCGTGATAGTTTAGGAACGGGTCTTGTGTCTGGCTGGTCACTGCATGCCGCGGTATGTTCCGTATTGGCTGGACTGCCGGTTGACAAGTCAGTTACCTACCCAGGCGGCCGGCCACCTTAACACTGCCACCATAGACTGAAAATAAGGTAGACGAATTATCGCATGCTGCTCCTGTCCCCAACACAGATACGCCCGTTGCCAGCAGAGCTGCCAAAATTACGTGCATTATGAAAATGTTCTGTATTTTTCAAACAATTATTTGGAAAATAGTAGCCAAATTACATTAAAAGTAAATAAAGGTAAGTGCCAGAACATGTTGCTGTGGAATGTGTAACACTTATGTTGATTTCTAACAAGCTAGTGCCGTAAATTTCATGTGTATTTTAAACATGGAGATAAATAAATAATGTTGTGTGTTTCATACAACAGCGTGTTGTACAGATATAATATTTAGCTTGTAACATTGAGTATGTGTAGCGACCTGAAAAAATTCCGAGACGGGACAAAATATTGCCAAACTGTGTGCACAGGATTGTTTCCACGTAAGGGGCTCACAAAGTGAGAGAACAAACACACTCCTGTAAAGTACCCCTTTCAACACAAAGTTATATTTATATAAATGGAACGTACAATCAAAGGGACGGCTTACTATTAGATACACGTCTTAATACTCATTCGGAAGTGGTTGCAGGTTCCTAAACCCACTGCTTGCTGAGATATAACGGACGTAAGTATCGGTAGGCTGCGTCACCACCGTGACGCACATGAACACGTGACCTGCTGNCTTGCTGAGATATAACGGACGTAAGTATCGGTAGGCTGCGTCACCACCGTGACGCACATGAACACGTGACCTGCTGCTACTACAGCCAGCAACGGAACAGAAGCCTGTCGTGGACCATTAGCGACACACAAAGGACGTTCGTAGTTCCGTTCTTGTCCACAATCAGATGTGCCTACAATGGTATACCGTGTGAAACACTGAAATGCTAACACAAATTNTAGTTCCGTTCTTGTCCACAATCAGATGTGCCTACAATGGTATACCGTGTGAAACACTGAAATGCTAACACAAATTCGAATGTTCGCGCACATTGTATCTACGGTACTGTACAGCAAACTGATTGACCAATACGTATTGTAACGTTCTTCCAACACCTTATTAAACCTTCGAAGCCTGTACCCTTGGCACAAACAGTCATGTGTTAACCTTTCCAAATGGATCACCACAGGATCTCCAGTGGATCACTTAAGTAGATGTTCAAAATGACCACCGTTTACCTCTG
Source organism: Clitarchus hookeri (assembly GCA_002778355.1). Lineage (NCBI taxonomy): Eukaryota > Metazoa > Arthropoda > Insecta > Phasmatodea > Phasmatidae > Clitarchus > Clitarchus hookeri. Next base: position 24,958 of record NQII01002031.1, read on the forward strand.
TGTACTTGTGGAGACGTTCAACAAGAGAGCGTTGCTCAGACAGCAGTGGTTCCCCAGACANCCACCGTTTACCTCTGTGTACTTGTGGAGACGTTCAACAAGAGAGCGTTGCTCAGACAGCAGTGGTTCCCCAGACAGTGTGCGACACACCGCAGAAATAAGCTGTTGCATATCTTCCATGGTTGTTGGTGCTGCGTGAGACATTCGGTCTTTCAATACGCCCCAAAGAAAGAAATCTAAGAGGTCTGGGGAGCGAGCTGGCCATGCCAGACGACCACCGCGCCCTGTCCACCGATTTGGAAACATGGTGTTCAGTATCTCTCTGCTCACATGTGTGGAGTGGGCGGTGCAACCATCGTTCCGCAACCATGTTGAGAGACGGATGTCCAGTCCCACGTCCTCGAGCAGACATGGTAGACTGTCGTGGAGAAACTATGTGTATTGTGCCCCGTTTAATGTTCCCGGAAGTAAATACTGTCCTATGATACGATCGTCCACGATACCACACCAAACGTTCACACGCCACTGTCGTTGATGGTCAATCGGATGCAGCCAGCGTGGGCTTTCCACGCTCCAGTAGTGCATGTTCTGTAAATTCACACGTCCATGATTCATGAACATTGTTTCATCCGTAAACAAAATAGTCCTAACGAATGAATTATTGTGTAGCAGCTGCTGAAGTGCAAAGCGACTGAATGCAACGCGGTTGTCCAAAGCAAGCTCATGCATCTCTTGATGCAGTGACAAGTGGTATGGATGAAATGTATGGCAGGGTAAGATGCGGCTAACACTGGCGCGACTTATTCCCATACCACATGCAACCTGCAGTGTACTCACATTTGGGTTGTGCACTACAGCGGCCAGAAAACCGACTTCGTGTCCTTCGTTAGTTGCAGTCGTTGTAGGTTGACGCCTTTGAGGGTTCCAGCTTCCTGTTGCTACTAGAGCACTGCAGATGTTGGCGATTGTGCGAGGTTACAGACGCCGTCGATCAGGGCATCGTCCCATGCACATTGCCACCGTTCTTACTGCGTTTATATGACACCCACCATACAGCATGTGCATGTCCAGTTTTTCTTCGTTACGGTACATAACTGCACCTGCTAACTGTTAGCTGCATTGTACTAGCACATATATTAGACTACGTAGGAACAACCAACAACCTTGAGCACTGCATTCTACTGTGTGTCTGACCGACACGTATCTGCACAGCTGATGCATACGTCAGAGACTGTACCTCCCCTTCCAACCATTCCTATCTCCGACGTACTGTAGATATAAATGTACAACCAATTATTTTATCCGTAATCTTGCGCCTCGTTTCTCACAGGGCAAGTAAAACATGCCGGTTAGATTTTTAAAAATACCACATTGTATTGAAAGGGGCACGTGGATAGTTAACTAGAGTGAGACGATCCTCTCAATGTGTAAGCCCCTTACTTGGGAACACTCCTGTGAACGGTACAATACGATGTGTATTCTTTTATGTACATAAGTACGTATTGGTCAATCAGTTTGCTGTACAGTACCGTAGATACAATGTGCGCGAACATTCGTATTTGTGTTAGCATTTCAGTGTTTCACACGGTATACCATTGTAGGCACATCTGATTGTGGACGAGAACGGAACTACGAATGTCCTTCGTGTGTGGCTAATGGTCCGCGACAGGCTTCTGTTTCGTTGCTGGCTGTAGTAGCGGCAGGTCACGTGTTCATGTGCGTCACGGTGGTGACGCAGCCTACCGATACTTACGTCCGTTATATCTCAGCAAGCAGTGGGTTTAGCAACCTGCAACCACTTCCGTTACTCATAATTCTGCACATAGATTATCATTCGGCAGGGAAACTATGTACGTTCCATTTATATAAATATAACTTTTTGTTTAAAGTCGTACTTCCATACTTTACAAAAGTGTGTTTGTACTCTAAACTTGTGAGCCCCTTACGAGGCAACAATCCTCTGCACACAGTTTGTCCGTCTCAGTATTATTTCATGTCGTAGCGTTATTTGAGACTTCCTGTATATACATGCACGCGCATACACACATGCACGCACATACACACATGCATTCAATGCTTGTAGCACAAGAACATCTTTGGCAGTTAGTTTCACAAAAACTGTTCGTAAAACGTAAAATAAAAAAAGTGCAAATAAAAATTATAGTTTAAATTTCGTCTTCCAAAACATTCATACTGTTACATGGATTCCTGAGGGGCGTATCTGAATTCGTGATGGTTGGATGTATTAATTAAAATAAAAGAACTAATTTAAATAATTATATTTATTCTCAATGCCATAAACCGTCAAACATCTGTCATATACCAGCACTTGCGTGAATTCGTAAATATCCACACGCAACGATCATGCCATGGGATTCTTCCATCATTCTGCAAAAACTGTGCTATTTCCTCTCTTATTACCTTTGCAGGTGTGCACAACCTATGAGTCTCCAGTTTCCCCGCAGTGTGTGTCCTGTTTCATGTTTTAACTACTTTCCATTTAATATGTAATGGATGACTGTACGCGATTCAGAAACACGTAACAATAAAGTGACCCAATCATATGTAATATTTGCGAATGTATATTTACTTTTTATGTCAACACCAGCCAACGAACAATGGAGAGTATACAAAACAGTGAGAAGTATAACCTGCTAACATATTATTTAGCCACCTGCCACAATTACTGAGTATGTGTGAAGTAGTATCAGAGGTATTATATAAAAGTTTCATTTTTTAATGTTATGCTATTTTCGAAAATGGAGAACAAATGATGCTAAGTTTTAGGATATTTTATGCTTGTTGTTAGCACTTCCAGCATACCTAGTTTGTTAAAATTTCTCAGAAGGTATGAAAGCTATACCAAAATGAAACTAACATATTTATGTGGCCGCTATTTTGAACAGCATTGTGTTATCTAGTTGGTTCGTACGTGTTTACATTCCTGTATAATTTCGGGTAAATTTATACATTAATTTCCAAGATATGGGGTAAAAGATTTAATTTTCTTATGTTTTGCACTTTCTTCCAAAATGGTGGACCAATAACAATAAACATCTGTTAAGTAAACAATTCCATGATGAACTGTAAAAACTGGCAATCATTTATACGGGCATCGAACCTAATCTGGTATCATGTAGACAGGAAGCTTCAACGGTACATTTATACCAATAATAAACATAATAATTACGATTTACAATATTTGCAACTATTGAGGTTTATGGGTTTCTTCTATAATAAAACTTGAGATTTCTAGTATAAATGTTTTATTCACTACACCATAACAATGATGCAGCAAGAAAGACACAGTTATAATAAAGGACGCCATTTTACAATGGCGCCGTCTAGTGACAGTTATACCAACCACACAGGTGACAATTATGCCAACATAAAATTATTTTTGACGTGACAACGTCTTATAATTCGATAGAGCCGGCTGCACTCACGAAAAAACATGACTCATGCGGCGTTACCTCGCTCTGAGGCGTTCCATGTAAGGCTTGAAGTGCAAGCGAGAGCGCGGAACGAGCGAAAAAAAAAAATTGACATAATTGTATTTATGCGTACAAATAAATCTCACTTGATCAATTTCATTGTGATTTCCAATTACCTCCTTCTCTATATACATACAAATCTATTAAACAAATGAAATTAAAATTTTCTTTTGAAAAATGCTACCATTCCATCAGTATTTTCTTAAGACGTTGTCACGTTCAACTATCGTCAGTAAACCGACTTTACAGACAACCAATTTTTTTTTCAAACAATGCAAAATTTTAAACTTTTATATTTATTAGCAACTAACTGTATGTGGTTTTATGTTTCAGCTGCCAGTAGCAGACATGGAACATGAAGAAATGCTTCATACAGATGACAACGCAGACCAGATGCGTTGCCCACCGACCTCGGTCGCGCAAAAACAGAGAAGAAAACTTTAGGACCAGTGACTCGATAAAAACTTTTGAAATATTTGCTGCATCTGCAAGCAAGCAACGTGAAGATGATGAATGCTAACTGTTCGGGAACTTCGTTGCGAAAGAGATGTAAAAATATTTTCCTACTTCGCGAGAAGTCAAGCACGCTATTGTGAACATTTTGCGCAGTGCAGACTGGGGGAAATACGACCGAACTTGTAATCATGCTGCCTTCCCAGTTCAACCAGCACATTTCCAACATCTACCTCGTCCTCAGCCTCAAACTGTTCATCCGGCACAGTACCCGCTAACCACTTCAATATAATTGTGCTGCAGCACCTGCATCCCCTGTTCTCACCAGGCAGTGCACCTGATTCTCCCAGTTCACATCCAGATCCTGGCGCAGACTCAGAGATGTCGAGGGTCCCAAGACACAGATGTGGATTCACAAGGCTTCCCTTCGTTTTGCACAGTGAAATAGACGCGTGTGACCAACTGAACTTATAAATGTAATACTTAATAATATAAGAATGAATATTATAATGAAATTACTTTAGTTATTTGTATATTTTCTTGCAGTGCTTCAATGAGAGCTTGGCGCACTTCCGCAACGATAACTGTATGAAACACCAGCAACCAGGAAACGCATCGTCATGCCGGACTTTCTTGGACGGAGATAGCTTCCCTATATGCGGTGTCCTTTTTTTTGCGACTTTAGGACCTACTGAGTTAACCAAAAACTCGAAGTCTTCAGGCGACANGCGACTTTAGGACCTACTGAGTTAACCAAAAACTCGAAGTCTTCAGGCGACAGCCGGATGAATGTACGCAACGTCCACTGATTGAAACTGTTCGGGCAACAAACTTGGCGTGCCATGCTCGCTTCTACGTGCGTGTAGCCGAGTTTGCCGCCACCGCCTTTGTTTCCGTTTTCTTTTTAAAGCGTAATACGAATAAGCGTAGGCTGGCGCGGCAACTTGCACGTTTGTACCGTGTTGCAGCCTGAAATCGTGGGACGTGTGTGGGTTGCGATTTGCTGACTCCGGCGCAGGATGGGAAGTATGAACCCGTAACAAGCGCCGNGGGGTTCGGCGCGCATGTCTGTACGCGCACGTCCTCTTTGTAGACCGTTCCTCCGCCTCGTGAGAACATACGCCAACCAAGTCTAGTCAGTTACACTAAAGGGACAACGCACCGCATTCGTGCGCACGCAGTTTCATAATATTTTGCATGAAAACTTCTTCCTACCGGGAATTGCCAACATACGTATTTTTCATTCTGTATTAAATCGTATCAACTATAAATTAAATATTGTAAATTATTGAATAATTATAAGCAAAAGGTCACATTTGACCAAAAGTAAAATACTTATATTTTAACAGCAAAAATGAAACGCATCTAGTACATGGTATATTAAAAAAAACACACATCATGCATAGAGTAATTTTTCAAATGTTTGATTTAAAAAAAGTGTGAAGAAATTGTTAAAAGACAATAATGTGGAAACTGGTAATAGTATCGATAGTAGATGTCACGCCCCGTGACTGATATTATTTGGTGGCATGGGGATCGACAGTCTGGCTTGTGCCAGCACCTTCTTGGGGCAATGAAACTCCTCCCACCTCCACCTCCTCTTTTTTTACTCTCCACCAAACCGAAAGTCTTATTTCCGCTCCTGTGCTTGGGTTGATTGTAAAACCAAAAGTAAACAAACAGCACGTCACTGCTTGAACACGGGATTCTGACTGTTATTGTAGTTTAACCGATTCGTGCATATCAGTGTTGATATGTGTGGAAGACGGAAAACCAGTTTACCTCGTTTTTCGAAGCCTCCGCGGTAGTAATGCCTAGAGACCCGGAAATTCCGAGAGTTCAATTGAGGACAAGCTAGGATTGGAACCCATGTACAAATTACTCGCGTTTCCAATTGGATCGCAGTTCGCAAGACGCGCCCTTGGCTAACTCCAGCAAATAACTAACCTGTAAGAGAACAGGCGCCGGATCCCGTGCTGCCATATCTGGGATAAAAACTGCGTCGTCAGCCAATGAACAACTAACTGAGACTCGAGTACACAAANAGGGAGCGGGGGTTCGGCGCGCATGTCTGTACGCGCACGTCCTCTTTGTAGACCGTTCCTCCGCCTCGTGAGAACCTACGCCAACCAAGTCTAGTCAGTTACACCAAAGGGACAACGCACTGCATTCGTGCGCACGCAGTTTCATAATATTTTGAATGAAAACTTCTTCCTACCGGGAATTGCCAACATACGTATTTTTCATTCTGTATTAAATCGTATCAACTATAAATTAAATATTGTAAATTATTGAATAATTATAAGCAAAAGGTCACATTTGACCAAAAGTAAAATACTTATATTTTTACAACAAAAATAAAACGCATCTAGTACATGGTATATTAAAAAAAAAAGCACACATCATGCATAGAGTAATTTTTCAAATGTTTGATTAAAAAAAAGTGTGAAGAAATTGTTAAAAGACAATAATGTGGAAACTGGTAATAGTATCGATAGTAGATGTCACGCCACGTGACTGATATTATTTGGTGGCATGGGGATCGACAGTCTGGCTTGTGCCGCACCTTCTTGGGGCAATGAAACTCCTCCCACCTCCACCTCCCTCTTTTTTACTCTCCACCAAACCGAAAGTCTTATTTCCGCTCCTGTGCTTGGGTTGATTGTAAAACCAAAAGTAAACAAACAGCACGTCACTGCTTGAACACGGGATTCTGACTGTTATTATAGTTTAACCGATTCGTGCATATCAGTGTTGAGATGTGTGGAAGACGGAAAACCAGTTTACCTCGTTTTTCGAAGCCTCCGCGGTAGTAATGCCTAGAGACCCGGAGATTCCGAGAGTTCAATTGAGGACAAGCTAGGATTGGAACACGTGTACAAATTACTCGCGTTTCCAATTGGATCACAGTTCGCAAGACGCGCCCTTGGCTAACTCCAACAAATAACTAACCTGTAAGAGAACAGGCGCCGAATCCCGTGCTGCCATATCTGGGATAAAAACTGCGTCGTCAGCCAATGAACAACTAACTGAGACTCGAGTACACAAAGGGTTGTGGAGTCTGGCTTGTTACCAAATGAATCCGCGAAATTCCCGGAATACAGGAAGTCATAATACTGATGTTTGCAAAAGACGACAGTGTATTCGTCAAGCAACTTGCTCAAGCTCAAGGCAGTTACGTTCTCATGAACTTCGTCTACAGATTTGCTCCACAGGGTATGATGACTACTCAGCCTGGATCTGGTGTTTTGGAGATTCGCTTTTATCGTCACGCTGGCAATTATCCGGTTGCTGGTGTCAATTACTTCAGTCAAATTTCAAATAACTTTATTTAAGATGTATAAACAAACTGAACGTGGCCCAAAACATGAACATCGCCAGTATTACCAACTAGTTCACGAAACATCCAAATCTCATCTCCTAACTCCATCTTAATCCTTCTACGAGATTTAAGTACCTGCACGTGTATTTCTGTTCAGAATCGTGTAAAATATTCGCGCGATAAAACTTTTTCATTTAGACGTTTTTCAGTTGACATTATGAATACACTACGCTATGCTCCCCCTCCTCCCCCTTCCCCCCTGTTCATAGTGACGATTAGATGATAAAGTTAATAATGTATTCCACTCACTAACACAACCTCTTTCGAGACACCCTGTTTCACTGGGACAAATTTATGTTCGCAACTTCACAGGGGCTACTGTTATCAAATAAAGTCGTTATACGCGAAAATATATTAAAGATTGACTCCAACTTCACCTTTGGTGCCTTTCCCCGCCATCAACAGACTTGTTTTTTCTCTTTGTCCGCCTATCCACTTGCAGTTCATTGTTCTCTGCTTTACCGAAAAGTTATCGCAGCGGTAGAAACAATGCTTGTATTGTTCAAGGCGGGCAGGAACTGTAAGTAACGGAGCTATAAAAAGAAACTACTTGGGCTGGCATAGCCTACACGGGTCTAGAAGAAGACTTGTGCGTGGACGGCGAGTAGCTGTGTCATGTCTGCCATGCGGCCCACGGGGCTTACGTGTGAAATATAAACACATTCCATGTGTCCAAAAGAAAGATTGATACTTTTCGATACGTATGGAATTTCGCGGTTTCTTCTCACTTTTTGAATCAACCTTTGAAAAAAAAAAACGTAAATGACGTGTTTGGATGTCTCCTAAATATGTCATGTATAACAAGCGTATTATATTTGTGTTATCATAAAAGTGCCCTACATTTTATTGAATTCAACTTTTACCTCTATATTTTATCTATAAACTATTTTACTTAATTTATAACTAATTTGAATAACTAGCTGTGCCCGCGGCTCCGCTCGCGTAGACTACAACATTATTGTTTAGGTTTTTTTTTTTTTTAAATAAATAATCGAAATCAAAAATCGCAGCGGACTCGCAATAAATACACGTACGTGCTCGAACGTGATTGGTTTGTTACTGACGACGCGAGCAGACTGAGTGCCGGCCGAGCGCACGCGACTCGTGTTACACTCCCCCCCCCTTCCTCTATCATCCATCAACCAACCACCACCATGGCTCTCCATGTCAGCGTACGGTCAGCCAACTCGCAAAAAATTACTTTTTCACGAAATTTTTGATATCTCTTAAAGTATAGGCGGGATTTGTTTGGACGGCGTAATGCAAGAGAGCGCGCTGGCAACAAACTATTTTCCGACTTGGTCCACTATTATAGTCACTGCTTATTCCTTACGTTACTTTACGTAACAAAGTATATACTTAAACCTGGCCAGAGAACATATCTACGTATTAAAAAAACACGTAAATCGGCTAGGTGGTTCTCGAGTGATAAGCGCACTAATAGACAGACAGACAGAGAGACGTTGAATTTTACAAAATGTATAGATGACTACTTATAGGCCACTGTCACTGCCGCCTGCTTCTTTACCCTAACAACAGAGAATGCAATGTTATCCCGAAATATAGAGAAATAATACCTTAATGACGAGACTACAACTCCGTGGTGGTGTAGTGGTCAGCCCACCCGCCTCCCGCCAAGGCGAACCAGGCTCGATTCCCCGGATTTCTGCATGCGGGCCGGACGATGCCGTTTGTCGGCTCGTTTTCTCGGAGATCCCCCGTTTCCCCTGTTCTTGCATTCCGGCGCTGCTCTATACTCATCTCGCTTCACCATCATCGGCTCTGAAGACCTCGATGTAAGAGCCGCCCAAATATCTCCACTCCACTACGAAGGCAAGAACGCTATCACAACAGTCGCGAAAGCCTACGAACTTTATTAGCTCTATATTCAATAATTAGTTAATTCTTTAATATTTGTGAATCAATATACTGCAGTTATTTCTGGTGGGGTAGTTTTACTGCTTCAAGTGCTGCGGAAGGTAATTACAGGAAAATAATTAACGTGAGAGATGAATGATTAATTCTCGACTGTATGTTTGTAGGTTCTTCACTTCATCTGCTCGATAACATTTCCAATCATTATTTACATAGTCCACACTCAACATGAATATTCTTACAGCACGAAATCAGGCACCGTGGCAGTATTTAAGGAAGTTGGCACTTCCAGGATGTATCTCGATTCTTATTTACTGATCGGATTTGGAGACCTTAACGATTATACGTTGGCAGTTATGCGGCGTGAAATCTACATCCTAATTACTTACTGAAATTTTTTTTATCACTTGTGGAATGCAACAAACACTTGTGCGAAATTCTAAGAGCTCATGTGAATTTGTTATTTACTTATTATTTGCTAATTTTTTTTTTTTCAAATATCTAAAAAAGGAAGTTTGCTTTAACTTTATAGGTGGCATAGATGGTATATAACCTTGCTCAGTTAATAAAAAATTAATTAATAGTACGTTTTTGGCCTATATATAAAAACACAAACGTTTATGGAAGGACTGAAGTCAAATATTCAAGAGACTACGAGTCTGAAAGAGTAGTTTCTGAGGACAGTAAAGATTTTCACACTTAATTTTTGGTAGTAATTTTTGAAACGTAGTACTAAAAATCGCACCACATTGCTGTTTTGTTACACAAAGGTGTAATAGTGTTAAATAAGTACAACAATTGTATTTCTTAACTGCACTGCATATTCCTTAAATCTGTAACAGAACCTTTCATAATATCTTTGAAAGTTGTTTTACGGATCAGTAGCGCCAGAAGGCACACAACAGCCAAAGTAATTCGTAAACAGGAAGCCACGAAAACTGTTTATGACATCTCGCTTCTTCAACCGAATATGGTTTACCAAATTTTTGTCTCGGTGATAATTATTGAAATGACTTTAATTAAATTGGTTCGTATTTAACGCGATGAAAACTTTTACAGAAATGNTAAGTATTTACGAACGGGTTATATAATTCCTTTATTCCAAGTAAACATATGCTATACGTAAATTATTCCAGAAAATCAACTTTCCATAAGGTTAAGTGTGCAAGCTTTGTCGTGTGTGAGCCACGTATTAGATTTCCGGTATATGCATGCTGAAGACAACGCTTTAACGTCGAGAAAGGTAGCGTAATGGTAACACGCTGAGCTCGCATATGGGAGATCGAGGTTCGAGTCACTCTCATGACGACTTTGAATTTAGTGTTTAATTGTTGTTAGTCCAAACCTACCTGCAGAATCNCGAGGTTCGAGTCACTCTCATGACGACTTTGAATTTAGTGTTTAATTGTTGTTAGTCCAAACCTACCTGCAGAATCCCACAACCCGCGAATACCTTTGTAAACCTCACAAGCCAATATCGCTGCTCTCATCGTAACATTTTCGCTGCCAACTAACAAACACATTATTGCCTACAAACACAATGAATTTATTGGTGACCACAAACGTCATTTAATAGGATTCCACTAAATACTGGAATGATAAAAAAAAATGTAGTTGGCACCACAAAAATTTTTTTGTCATGTCTATATTGACAAAAGAATTTTGTGGTCGCCAACAAGACTTTGTTGGTCACCACAAAACAGTTTTTCAGTGTGAAAGTGTGAGAATTAAAAAATTTATTAAATGTTTATTTTTCTAATATATTCGCATTTTCACTTGACCAGCGCATGAATAAAGTGATTAGGCACACAGCAATGTTAATTTTACATATGGCGGAATGATACACAGTGTGCATACAAGTTGATCTTAAGCAGGGCTTTCAAATGTGTTCATTTTACGGTGAAAAGCATATAGGATGTTTCAGACGTAGCAGTCTGGAAGGCCTTCTTAAGGAGCACCAAAATTGTTATTATTACGCTTGATGCATTGGAAGTTATATGGCGTGCCAATTTTCGCAGATAAATATTTAGAGCAGTTTCGTATTGATATTCGGATTTCCAAACATACGCACTACAACGCAGTTCAGTTTCCTGGTAAAAAAAANTAGAGCAGTTTCGTATTGATATTCGGATTTCCAAACATACGCACTACAACGCAGTTCAGTTTCCTGGTAAAAAAACTTCCATTATTTCCTGTCCTGTGCGACCATTCACCTGAAACCGCAGTGATAGGAATAGTAAGATTTCGTGAAATCGTTTAAGTATTAACTATATTTCAAACACACTTACAATTCAATCACTTTTATAATAGTAGAACTCCGTGCATTGCGCTAATTAATTCAACCGCAGGACAAACTTCACAGTCCCATTTATTTACACAGTTATATTACCCAATTGTGTACGCTGGGTCGGAATGGGTTAACATAATTTAAATACAGGATGTTCCGGATGTCTTGTTAGCCCCCCTTTACCACGGTGACCAGCATCTACACAAGGAAATTATTTTTGACTGCTTTCATATGGCCGACACAAGCATCTTAGATGTAGAAGAATGGCTGATAGCAAGTGTATGAACTCGCGAACATTCACATGCTATATACATCTCGAAATATCATTTATACTAGAAGAACTATAATTTGTTTATTGGCAGCTGCCGCAGTACGAAACCTTTGTACTGTCTTGTTCATCAGTTGGTTACACAACTGCTTCCTAATTTAGTACTGACGTAGAATATAGCCCACTCGCGATTACTTCCGACTTTTCTGAAGACCTGCTAGAGTTCTATTTCCAGGATATTCCTCCGCCTCGTGTGGACTAAACTTAGCTACGTCCAGAAATTCACTCGAAAGGTATAACGTGCCACATTCGTGCGCACTCAGTGTAATTATATTTTTCATGAGAACTATTTCTTATTAGGCATTACCAACACACACATTTTCTCCCTGTTTCTAATCACATCAATTATAAATTNCATGAGAACTATTTCTTACTAGGCATTACCAACACACACATTTTCTCCCTGTTTCTAATCACATCAATTATAAATTAACCATTATAATTTATAGATATAATACAAGTAAAAGTTTAACTTAACCAAAAATAAGATACTTTAATACTAACACAGGTGTAAAACGCTTGTGATAAGCGGAATATTTAGGAGACAAGCGAGCACGTCATGGGGAGATTTTTCAAAGGCTTGATTTGAAAAGAGTGAATAAATCGCGAATATACTATAGTTAGGAATACAGAAGTGGCAGTTCCTTTGGTGTGGACGTACGCATTCGCTGATTGGATACGCGAGGTTCTGGGATAGGCTTTGAGTCTGATTGCTTACTGGGTGTTGCAATAGGTCACATATTCGCACTGTTAAAAATTTCCGTGTGTTTACGAGAATTGTCACGGAAATACAAAGTAAATAGACGGAAACGCAATTCGTAGTGACGAAAAAAGGAGCCAGAGCTCCGTAAATACGAATTACGTAAAGTCTCCTTATTTGCAATGGCTTCGGGTTTCAGGAACGAACAACGCCGAGTGTACACGAAGCTTTCTTCGCCACTGTAACCAGAAAATTATCATTTCTGCGGCAGTTAGGTTATCCACGCCGATAAGACGTATTCTTTCAAACATAAATAAGTGGCATCGAGCGTCTGTAACATTTAGCAATATTTAAAATACATTAACTTCTATAGAAGCAGGAAATGTTGTTTACGTGAACTGCAGTGGAAATCACAATATACCCGAGAACTAGCTCTGAAGTGTAACACACGTTTTTTGAGCTATAACAATGAATAATTATAAACACGTAATTCTTTGTTTAACATGCTCAATATTGTTTTTCACATGATTAGTTTTATTTTGTGGCAAGATTTATTTATTTGTTTTAAAACAGAGTTAATAACGTTTTTTTTAAACAGTATTTTTATTTTGCCTCATATTTATATGTATTCCTATTTTTACGTTGTGTCCGTGTACTTACAAAACCACGTGACTCTATGCATCTAGAACTCGTGAGACATCCGTTAAGGTGCCATTGAACTGCATGTTAGCACCGTAAGCCGTGTGCTTACATATAGGGATGACGTCACCCAGGGCTGCCGCGCATCCGGAGAGATGCCCCGTCGGCGTATCTGACCATCGGGAACTTCAAGATCATCAAAATTCTACTTCTGAACACTAATTCCAGCTAAGAAATTATAGATAAAGTTTTTCACCTAACACCGTTCATTCAACCTTCTAGAACACTTTTTTTTTTCACGGCGCCATGTTGTCTTTCGTACGTACACGACTTTTAAGACATTTTACCACGGCAAACCTGAACTGAGCCCTTGCTCTGCCGTTACCTCATTGCAGACGTTTTATTTAAATTAATTATTTTTAAAGGAATATTTAAGAATTTGACGTATTTTTTTTTAACATTTTCAAGTAATAATTGTTTTAACCATCGCGAGGGCACTAGTGTTTCAAAGGTAAACCCAGGCAACAAAGGCAAAGGCAAGCCCAAAAAGGAAATATTTCAACTATATGGTTGATATTTCCTGAGTTACAGATAATCCACTAATTTATGTTGCCATCTAGATGAATTTTTTTTCTGGGAAAAGTCAAGTTATTTTGAGTTTAATTAAACTTCTAGATGTTTTTCAAACACAGTCGCCCATTGTTGTCATTTCGTAGTAGTAGCAAGGTGTTTTCCTAGTGTCCATCTTTGTGTATATGTTTATTCCGTTCCCAAGTATTCTTACTACCAGATTACTGTGATGCTGGGAGTACAAATGTTGAACGTTACTTCAGATTGGTAAGAACAAGTGAGTGCGTATTCCTGCTTACAGTCTGGACGGGGCCGAGCAAAAGTAACTCATCAGACTGCCTTCAACCGTCACTAAGGTGTATCTAATTTCACAGTTATCACACTGTTTGGTGCTATCAAGAAGTTAAAAGGACAATAATTCGGATTTTCAATAAGCACACCAATTCAGTACTCAGTTTGAACGACCGTGACTTCGCAGTTGGGGTTTGCATTCTTCCCAGGAAATTCGTTACACGTACTTCAGCTGTCGCAACGTCATTCTCATATACACAGAGGTGTACGGAACCCCTTTTCTCCCTCATTTTCTTATTATTTTGCACAACGTTAAGTGTATCCCATTGTTATATACTGTCAAGTGTATCCCATTGTTGTATACAGTTAAGTGTATACCATTGTTATATACTGTCAAGTGTATCCCATCGTTATATACTGTTAAGTGTATCCCATCGTTATATACTGTCAAGTGTATCCCATCGTTATATACTGTTAAGTGTATCCCATCGTTATATACAGTTAAGTGTAGCCCATTGTTATATACTGTTAAGTGTATCCCATTGTTATATACTGTTAAGTGTATCCCATTGTTATATACTGTTAAGTGTATCCCATTGTTATATACTGCTAAGTGAATCCCATTGTTATATACTGTTAAGTGTATTTAACGATTTAACGTTTTACACGTTACAGAAGATTGAAGAGTAATTANATCCCATTGTTATATACTGTTAAGTGTATTTAACGATTTAACGTTTTACACGTTACAGAAGATTGAAGAGTAATTAGCGGCACGGACTTTCAAATTTTTTACTCGGGTTCAAATTATTACGTAGGTATAAAATATTAACATTTTAAAATATATTTTTATGTGAAGTAGAAAACCCCCCTAACGAAAATTAAAGCTTATTTTGTAGCATTCTGGGCTACCTCCACACAAATGCTACAATTTGTAGCATAGGATAGACTTAGTGGAAATAACCACAACCATACCACAAGTAGAATGTTCTGAGGATCTAGTTGTGTAGTTGTGACCCCAATGTAAAAGTTGAAGCAAAGAGGCCGATCCAAAAATCCCACTCCAGCACCTTTACACATAAATGATAATAATAATTATTAATAATTATTAATATTAATTATATACAACAATAAAGCAAAATGTGTTTTAGAATGAAAAGAGCAAGGTGTTTGATAAATACAGTAGAACTGAGATTCGTGTGACCAAAATTATTATTTTTTTAATAAGAGTGATAAATAATAATAAATATTTCAAATGTATAACAGGATCAATATATAAATGTGTGTATATATATATATATATATATATATATATATATATATACTCGTTGATACAAAAAACGGTTATAATATAAGTTTTGGTTTCTTTAGGGAAAAAAGTTATTGTTAATTTTGTTGGGATCCACAACAATAAAATTAAAATCCAAAACAAAATATTTCGAGCCATAATAATCCTTTTGGAGGTTACGCTCGTTAATTTTTTTTAATGATAGATAGTGTTCAAAATGAGATTAACACAGACAGAATTACAAAATACGTCGATTTATACAAAACTTTAAAGGTCGCTTAATTTTATAAAAGATTGAGTCCGAAATAACATTGCGACTTGATTACTGTATTTCATGCACATGCCGAAAATGAAAGAGAGGTGACTGGACTTTGCTGAGATGTGTGTGGCCCATCTTCGGGACATCTCCCTTGCCAACGCCAGCATAGGTGTTACTTCATCTTTAAAAAGGCATCAAGCATTAAGAAGACGCAAGGCGACTTCAAAGGAAAAACTGCCACGCCTCGGCAGCAAGGTACAGAAATGGCCTCAACACAGCGTTTCCCGACTCAACAGGTTGTCGGCTGTGAATACAAAATTTACGCACAAAATAAAGAGGCAAGGTCATAATTATCAATTATTGAGGCGAAAAATAACAAACAGAAAAAAAAACACTAACCAAAAGCGGTAAAACTCAAATGATTACACAATTAGTAGGAAAATAGCCGAGACTAATTAAAAATTCAGTCCCGCCATTAGAAATTGAAGGCAAGAAGAAGGAATAAGGGCGCGTTCCGAAAATACCAGTCACTAACACAGGCATCAAGTCACTTGACAGAACCAGTGATACTATCCTGTTTCGTAAGGCGGTGTTTTACATTAATGTCATTAAATTATATCAACAGAATATAATTTAAATATGAAATTCATAAACTAAATACAGGATATTTCATTACAAAATTCACAATTCGTTTTTAAATGAATTTATTTCAATCGGTTGACAGAATAGCTTAACCAGGTCAGAGTTATTGGTCACTTGTAAATTTTAAAATTAAAAAGTAACGAAATCTTTGAATATTGCTAGATAAATAAACAACGTTATAGAAAAAGTGATAAAAACAGAATCTAACGTTGCTTTAACATAACAATGGAAATTAAAGGTAGGTGCTGGAAAAAACACAAAGGACTTTCCCAAGAAAATATAAAAAGAATATTCCCAGAGAGAGAGCACAAGGTTAAAAGAACATAGTTAAAAATAAGCGAGTGCCTGCAAACGGCACAGTTTTCAATTTTTTTTTAACTTGAAGTTCATAAAACTAATTAGAAAATTAGCGGAGAGGTTCTGTGAATTCACGAAAAGTTCTGTAAAATTTACGGAAAGTCTTTTTTCGAAAAAAAATTCGTCCGTAATTTTGTTATAAATCAGACTGCTGTTGCTTCTATTGCTCGAGCTCCTGTTCTGTATTAACGTAAAAAAGTGAGGTTGGAACTGGGTGATGAAATATGGTTGTTTCGTAAACTTGTTGGTGCTACTGGTGATATTCATGTTTTGGATCGTGTCCAACTTGTTTATAGTGTTTAAATAAATTTTTAGTAATTATTTATTATTTTAATTCATGCCTTACCAATGTTCCCTTTAACATGTACAAAAAATGGTTTTGACCTTGAAAGTTCCGCCACCGGAAATTCTTATCAGCTCGGCCGGAAGTATATTTTGTAAATGAATAAAGCTAAGGATTTGTTGAGAAGCAGCAGATCTGGCCTTGGTTTCCCGGATAAACTCGGCAATTCACGTGCACTCTACGGCCTTGCTTATTCTCTGTGTTTATCACTTCCTGCAGTTTCTTTATACGGCGTGACTCCGTTGTCAGCTTTCAACTGTTGTGCCAGTGCCACTTGTCACTTTAACGACGGTAAAGCACACGACTCGTGCAGAACTTTGCCTTGACCCTGAACAACGCTTTAAGCAGAGCAAGCGATTAAAAATAATCTTTATGTCTTCCGGTGGAATTTCTTGTCACAAGACGCCAGAAGGTGTACCAGAGTTCGTGAGCTACGAAAAACTTAATAAAAATATAAAATATCCTATTAATGTTTAAAATCTCTTTTAAATGCTACAAAAATACACACGGCTATTATTTACAACATTAAACTATCTCTCTTTAATACACTGAAGAGCCAAAAAAACTGGTATACTTGCCTAATACCGTGTAGGGCCCCCACGAGCACGCAGAAGTGCCACAAGACGACGTGGCATGGACTCGACAAATATCTGAAGGTATGCAGGAGGCATTGAAATCTGTGCCTATTTGAGAAAGTGTTGCACGTCTGTCACGTTTAATGATTCTCGTCAGTCGTCGTTTGTCCCGTTCGCTCACGATCTTTTTCCGGCAGAAGCTATGTCGAATATGTGATGCTTTACCGGATTTCCGATATTCACGGTACACTCGTGAAATGGTCGTACGCGAACATCCAAATGTTATCGCTACTTCAGAGATGCTATGTCCCATCTCTCGTGCGCCCACTATAACGCCACGTTCAAACTCACTTAAATCTTGATAACCTGCCATTGTAGCAGCAGTAATCGATCTAGCTGCCGACCGCATCGCGTTACTCTGATTGGTTCCATACCTCTGTTATTTGCATACGCACGCCTATACCAGTTTTTTTTTTTTTTTTGTTCTTCAGTGTATAAACATTTATTATTCTCAACGAGCGCAGTATTTAATGCCAATTCTCAATTTTAGTTACAGTCCTTATCACTGTCTTTAGACTGGATAGTCACTTAATTCACACATATGAGTTACACATATTCCAAACTACACTCAGTCATGCATCCAGTCCCATAGTCCCACCTGTCAGTNGCATCGCGTTACTCTGATTGGTTCCACACCTCTGTTATTTGCATACGCACGCCTATACCAGTTTTTTTTTTTTTGGTTCTTCAGTGTATAAACATTTATTATTCTCAACGAGCGCAGTATTTAATGCCAATTCTCAATTTTAGTTACAGTCCTTATCACTGTCTTTAGACTGGATAGTCACTTAATTCACACATATGATTTACACATATTCCAAACTACACTCAGTCATGCATCCAGTCCCATAGTCCCGCCTGTCAGTCTCTCTCTCTCTCCGCTGTATTGCTGCTCGCAGACTTCTTCACTCTAGCTGATCACAGTCGTCGCTGCTGTTTCCGCTCAGCCGGCCCTTTAACGCCTTACAAGGCACCACGTTCCAGAACTCTCGATTAGAAGGTCCGTCGAGCATATATAGGTCAGCTGATCCGTTCCAGAAGGTTCCCCTCATCCCGAGTCACGCTTAGAGAGGCGAGGGCGATGACCAGAACATTCTCGCAACGACAACCCAAGTAACTCAATTCCCGCAAGGACATAAAGCAGTAGGCTTATCGATAGACTTATCGATAGGCTTTATCGCGGCACAAGCGGTGGGCCGCGTTTGTAAATATCCGCGCACTTACCAGGTTACAGTGATGCCCTTGACACACTGGGCTTCACATGCCCAAGTGGGACGGGGCAAGAGAAGCGACGAATAGTGGCAACACGTAACAATACTTTTATTTTTATTTTTCGTTCAAAATATAATTCGTACTATCTAAATTAACCTTTGAAAATAAAACAAATTTATTTGACCAAAACTGCGTTAATTTTGTCCTAAACGCTGGTAATGTTATTTTGGCAGCAAAATAGGAAATAAAGTCGTGTTACAACTAGCATATTTCACTTTACTAAGTAGCCACGTGACCCGAATTAGTATTCTAAAGTTGTGACGTATTTGGTTATTCAGTACACATTTAACGTGTAACAAAATCTATTAGACACTAATTTACTAAATCCCAAATAACCACCGCATTTGTTTGTACGTTTATGCGGCAAAGAAAACTACGGAAACGGCTTCGTGCTCTGCGTGTAAAAATATTGTTTTTAATTCACATAATTGAATGAATATACACGTAACGATATATTTGTATACACGAATTCAATTGCATTGACACGCAGAAGATGTGATACATTAGATTGTAAACGTAACCAAAATATATTCTCTAGATTTGTTTTTACAAATTTATGAATTTTTGTGTTATATCTGATAGATTTGCTAAAGTGCTATGTTGCGAAGATTACAAATTTTCTCAACAGACAGCAGCAGTAGCATGATGGACAAAAATGACTATCAGCAGAGTTTCGGCGAATTATATCATTATTATATTCCTAACAATATGACTGGGCAAGTCACCGAAATTTGTTTCCGTTCGTTCCGAAACTGGTGTAACGGTAACTTACTGACATTTCTATCTGTTTTCCAAGTGCACTGTATCAACGCAGGTATAGTCTATTCGCGGTTTTTTCATACTTTTTGAATAAAACCTTTAAAAGATTACCCCACGTAAGACGTGTTTGGTTATTTCCTATATATGTCGTCATTTATCACAAATCACATTCCAAGTGTCTGTTTACATAAACGTATCTTATTTTTCGTTAAATTTAACTTTAACTAANTACCCCACGTATGACGTGTTTGGTTATTTCCTATATATGTCGTCATTTATCACAAATCACATTCCAAGTGTCTGTTAACATAAACGTATCTTATTTTTCGTTAAATTGAACTTTAACTTATACGATATCTATACATTATAATATTTCAATTAACATCGATATGAATAAAAATAGAGAAAATGGGTGTGTTGGTAATGCCTAGTAAGAAACAGTTAGTTTGCAACATATTATTACTCTGAGTGCGCACAATTGAGGCGCGTTCTCTTTGGTGTAATTTCCTAGACAAGATTAAGCTTTGTTTGCATGAAGCGGAGGAATATCCTGGAAGTAGAACTTAAGAAGGGCTTCAGAAAAGTTGGAAGTAACCGCCGTTGGCGAAGCTTGTTTTTAATGAGGCGGAAGTATCAGCGTTCAGAAGGAATAAACGACACAGCGCTTCCGAAGGTGTTGTACTTTGTGTAGCCTACCAGGCTGGACACGTGTGGCAGGATACCGAACTACCGCCTCCAGAACTTCGACCGGAAATAATCTCTGACACTCTGAAGTGGGGTGTTAGGTATCATAAATTACCAGTTTTTTGTTTCCTTAGCAGTAGGTAAATTGCATCTCTTCTTACTCTATACTGTTTTTTTTTTGCAGGTGGATAACATTACCTAATGCAGAGAGATGATTAAATGCCGCCGTAGCGTGTGCACTAACAGAGGCAAATGTCAGAAGGCGGTAAAGAAGTGCACTGGCCTCTGTGAGTGTCGAGGATGCTGCGAGAACGACTGCACTATGAGTTTGAATCATTATCATTCTTTGCGAAATATAATTACACTTACCTTTTTTGTAGAGTTTGCAAATGTAGAATTACTTTCCAAAGTTAATTCACAAAAGAAATATTACTTTTTCAAAGCTAAACAAGGAATAAACCTGTCTCAAATTCGCTTAAGTATTTATTTGTTCATTAAACTGCACCAATTTGGAACTCTTTTGTAAGTTGTTGATAATTTTTAAACATTATTGAACTCCTTTCAACATTTTAACACTTTTGAAAATTCCTTTATCACTTTTGAAAGGTACATTACCACCTCATTATTAAACTGGAGCCAACAGAGAAAATTTTGTGAGTAAGAATTAATTATAGAATTTTTCAGACATTTTAAATGCCATTGAGCATAATAGAACATGCATGAACCTTTCTAAATCATTAAAAACAACCTAAGCAATATTTAACAATATTGTATAATATTTTATTAAGTGGGTTTGATATCACAATATGCTATCTTATGTACATCATATGTACCAGTAACTAAACTTTTAATCNTTTAAACATTATTGAACTCCTTTCAACATTTTAACACTTTTGAAAATTCCTTTATCACTTTTGAAAGGTACATTATCACCTCATTATTAAACTGGAGCCAACAGAGAAAATTTTGTGAGTAAGAATTAATTATAGAATTTTTCAGACATTTTAAATGCCATTGAGCATAATAGAACATGCATGAACCTTTCTAAATCATTAAAAACAACCTAAGCAATATTTAACAATATTGTATAACANGAACATGCATGAACCTTTCTAAATCATTAAAAACAACCTAAGCAATATTTAACAATATTGTATAATATTTTATTAAGTGGGTTTGATATCACAATATGCTATCTTATGTACATCATATGTACCAGTAACTAAACTTTTAATCCATAAGTAACACAAATATCAACCTATTACACAGAGGAGGTTAGAAATATTCTTCATGTTTTAGGATTTTAATACATTATAAAATCGAATTACTGTTTGCAATGTACCACATTTTGTTGCATCCAGCAGTTAACGCCTCATTTTTAACGATTTTATTTTAAAAACCGGCTATTTTGAAAAATGATTCTTACTGGCGCCTACGTGATGTTTCTTTATGCCCGTGGTGTTTAAATAACTAACATAGTTTTCAGGAAAAACTGTACCAAGTTTCAATTTTTTTTTATGTAAGTTTTTGCACATGTCCTCCGGACTACTTATGTTGGAGCTGTCAACACAAAGTTTGCATTCGTTTGAAAATAAAACTAAAATCAGTTGGTCATTGTAATATTAAATTATTAGTTTAGCTTCTTCTTTTTTTTATTTCTGTTCCTTTAAACTAGTGACAATTGAATTTGTGAGAAACTACAAAAGGGTCACGAGCTAAGATTTTCGTTGATTCTTGTTTTCACCTGTGAGCCAACAGCGTGTTAAGATTAACGCCGCCGTCGTCTAGAACAATATCACTTTGTAAACTACCGTGTAATTAAAGTGGATTCTAACGCAAAGTAACTAGGCGTTAAAAGCCTTACTCAACTGTATAATTTAATTACGTGTCAGTTCTTTCACTCACTCACTCTGGCGATTACGGCGAAGGTCTCAGTCAAGAACGGCAATCAAAAAATTCACGTGACTTTCTTTCTTCAGCATTTAAAAATATTATTTTTAATTATATATATTTGTTTTTTCTATAAATACAGTTATATGATGATTAATACTGTTAAGTTGTCGACAAAGCCAACGTACCGCACTTCACCATCATGAATTGCGCATTAAGTTATGAGTAGTGAGAAATGGCCGGTCATAGCACAGGTTTGATGGGAACTGAGAGTNGAATTGCGCATTAAGTTATGAGTAGTGAGAAATGGCCGGTCATAGCACAGGTTTGATGGGAACTGAGAGTGGTTGCCACTTCGTGCTTCATTGGAGCTGACTTAGTATTGAGGAAGTCAAACATTTCGAAACATTTTATGAAGCTCGAAAGGTTAAAACTTGTATACAACTTTGTATTTTGAAGAAAAATTCTGCATTGTTTAAAACTTGTTCGAACCCCAGAAATAAATATAATAAAAATAAACTCTCATCATGTGCACACCACAAGGTCGAAATGCCAACTTGACTCCATTTTCCATGCTACAGATTCCTCTCCTCATCTCCTCCACGACCGCTGTTATAACCCCTTTCTCTCCATTTCAAGTGTTGCATCATTGCCCTCTCATCTTATAACAGGCCAAATACAGCCAAATATACGCGTGATTGAAATAATGTCACTTACACTCCATAACCTCAACCATACTTACTCAGTATGCCTTGAAACCCTAGCAGTTCCNTTGAAATAATGTCACTTACACTCCATAACCTCAACCATACTTACTCAGTATGCCTTGAAACCCTAGCAGTTCCAGAAGAAAAAATTTATAATATACGTTATATCAAGTTGTTACAGCAGCAATAGTAATACATTCCAACTATAAGGGGAAAAACAATAGTAGGTTTAAGTTACAAATAAATAAAAAAAACACACGTNAAAACAATAGTAGGTTTAAGTTACAAATAAATAAAAAAAACACACGTGAAAACACATTCAATACATTTTTATAGTTTATAAGTATATTTCAAGATAGGTCGGTTTTTATTCATGTATAAACTTAATATTTCACCTCTTCAAATGCTACATGCAATTTAATACAGGCTGGTAAATCTCACGATTTTCACATTAATTTCTTGGTTTCAGATACTAACCAACCGTACAAACAACAGTGTACTCTATAGGTAAGTTATATTCAACAAAAACTATCGAAAACAGTTACGTGGATCAAATATTCAATATCATTAGTCCCCTTAACATTTTTTTTACAAATGTGTGTCCTGTGACTGGCATTCAACTGTTTCTATTCACCCCAACTATACTCTGTTATGCGAAATAATTAATATCCATCAGGCATTACGCTGAACAGGATTCGTTACCATATTATAGGGTCTAATTATCGAAATGAGTTGTGTAGTCCATTATTGACTGCTTTCGCCTTTTCTGAAGCCATGCTGAAGTTCTACTTTCAGGTTATTACTCCATCTCCTACAAGCAAAGCTTGACTACGTCTAGAAAATTACTCGAAAGGGACAAGCACCGCATTCGTATGCACTCAGTTTAATACAATTTTGCATAGGAACTATTTATTACTAGGCATTACCAACACTTCTATATTCTCTCTTGGGGCCGCGGTGGCAGAACGGCTAGCCTCCTCGTCTACCACCAAGGCGAACCGGGTTCAATCCCCTACCGGGTCACTCCACTGCCTAACGATGCCGCTGGTCGGCGGATTTTCTCGGAGATCTCCTATTTCCCCACCCTTACATTCCGGCGCTGCTCCATTCTCACCTCATTTCACCCTCATCGGCTCTCAAGACCTCGCTGTTAAGAGCCGCCAAAATCTCTCTCAACAACTATATTATCTCATTTCTCGTTCACATAGATTACAAGTGTAAATGTTTTTTTTTATAAATAAACTTTAACTAAAAATTAAATTTATCNTAAAAATTCAATTTAACGAAAAATATGATACCTTCATGTTAACATAAACTTGTGATATATAACATATTTAGGAAACAACCAAACATGTCAGACATAAAATGATTTTTCAAATGTTTGATTTTAAAAAATGAAGATACCGCGAATAGACTATACATGCCTATGTTAAATTCGTGTTTCGACTCACACTGTGCATAGTTGGTGGTGTCCTTTTTTAGAAGTTTGGAGATATTGCTTGCACGACAATGCCAACAGTACTGGTAAATTATCTGTAGTCATTTTTTCCTTCAAAGCGTGTGATATGGAGAAAAAAATCCGCTTTTGTATTAATACGCCAACTGCTTGAATATGGTAACCAAAGTATCCTTAGCCATATGTATTACTTTCGTGGTACTTCGGACGGTTATTCCAAGTAAACTCGCATTTCTACCTGCATAGTGCGCTGCAGTAAATGTGAGCACGCTTAAGGGCGTCATCTACCTGGCGTTTTGTTTTTTTACGAAACCTTTAAACGTGTTCCCATTATACCGATATACAAAAAGAAAACACACATTAGTAGGGACACCCGAATTTTTTCCGAAAGATTTCCGCACATGTTCGATTTCCATACTATATGGACGTACCAGCAGTTTTTTTGTGCTTATTGGTGGCGAGTCTCTGTGTGAAAACACGTTCCTACTTGACTGGCCAATCAGAATTACGTAACTTAAATACTTTACGCCAGTGATTCACATGCAGACACCTAAGACGCGTAAAATGGAAACAATCCATCCACGAAAATGCATCTGAGCTATAGTGTTATGAAATGTAACTGCTCGTGAAATCTTTCTCGCGGAAATCGGGTGTCCCTGCATATCAGATGAGGTACGAACAATGCTCTCACTATATCGTGCACACTAGAAGTGCTATTTCCGCGCTCTGCACCATATCTTGAAACGGCTTTTTCACGTTGCTGTGTGTCATAATTAGAGGTAGTGAAATTCCGCGAAAATATTTCAAGACAACTTACATGTCATAACACTGTAGGGTAGTTTACGTATTTGGTTTGGCTGAATTACTTTTTGACACGTGTTAGCTGTCTGCACTCGAATCACGTAGGAGCCGTACCGATGTTTCCNTGGTTTGGCTGAATTACTTTTTGACACGTGTTAGCTGTCTGCACTCGAATCACGTAGGAGCCGTACCGATGTTTCCGAACTCTCAGTGACCCGGTCAAATATGAAAACGCCTTCTCAAACAGACAGCAACCAATAGCAATAAACAAACTGCTGTTGGATTGAAGTGTCGAAGTCTACGGTGTACTCATATTTTTTTTCGCGAAAAATCACTAGCTCTACTCATAATATACTGGTTGAAAACATAAGAAGCTCTTATAGGAACCTTTACTGAAATTTGCTTCAGACTATCCACCAATAAAATGTTATGGTCACCGCTTGAAATCCCATAGGAACACGCAGCACGACGGGAACACTACACGCTAGATCAGCGCCTTGGACTTAGGAGTGATAGAGCATTAGACGCGCATCTCAGAGTCGCCCGAAACACTTCCCCGATTCCCTACTCCAAGTAGGCGGTGGCTTCCAGTGGAACACTTCACCCGACTGTACAGAATGCAGAACTCATTAAAAAGTAGTACACACACTCCCAAGATAGGCAGAAAAGTACGTTACTATGCTGTATACATGAGTAGTGTATATATGGATCTACTGGCGCAATGTATTTTAAATGGAAGTGTGTGGCTGTGGCTGGGAGTCTTCGGCTCAACTCGGAAGTGCTCGGCAGGCCTAGGAGGATCGTGGGGAACCCTACTTCGGCTCACCTCGGGATTGCTGGGCTTTCCAAAAGAGCTCAACAGTTATCCCACAAATCATTTNGGGGAACCCTACTTCGGCTCACCTCGGGATTGCTGGGCTTTCCAAAAGAGCTCAACAGTTATCCCACAAATCATTTGAACATATACGTATGTTTCTAGTAGTCACATTACTTTTATAGGCATAGGGTGTGCCAAATTTAATATCTGCATTTGTTATTCTATTTAAAATTCGTTATTTTATCTGGCAGAGCACCTACACATAATATGAATACGATGTAGATTTTTGCAANTGGGGAACCCTACTTCGGCTCACCTCGGGATTGCTGGGCTTTCCAAAAGAGCTCAACAGTTATCCCACAAATCATTCGAACATATACGTATGTTTCTAGTAGTCACATTACTTTTATAGGCATAGGGTGTGCCAAATTTAATATCTGCATTTGTTATTCTATTTAAAATTCGTTATTTTATCTGGCAGAGCACCTACAAAATAATATGAATACGATGTAGATTTTTGCTAACTATAATTATCGGATTTATTAAATCAATTTGGCACACCCTATGCCTATAGCAGTAATATAACTACTATACACATATAAATATGTTCGCATGATTAGTGGGCGTAACCATTGAACTACTTTGGGTAGCCCAGCAATCCCGAGATGAACCGAAGTAGCGTTCCCTAGATCTTCTGAGGCCTGCCAAGCGCTTCCGAGTCGAGCCGAAGACTCCCAGGCACAACAACAGCCACACATTCCCATTTAAAATACATTGCGCCAGTAGCCCCATATAAACACTACTTATATGAAACACAATGCACAATTTTTGTACAGTATATTCGCGGTTTCTTTACACTTTTTGAATCAAACCTTTGAAAAATCAGCCCATGTATGATGTGCTTGGTTGTATCCTAAAAAGTCAAGTATTCCAAGCGTTTTTATTTCCGTTAATATAATAGTGCCGTATTTTATGTTAAATTTAAAATTTTCATACATTATGTCTACAAATTATAATCTTATATTAATAATTAATATGAATAAATACAAGGAAAAATGGTTTGTTGGTAATGGCTAGTAAGAAATTGTTCTTATGGAAAATAATATTACACTGGGTGCGCATGAGTTAAGTGCGGTGTCCCTTTGGTGTAATTTTATATACTTTATTAAGCTTTGTTTGCATCAGGTGGAGGAATAGCCTGGAAGTAGAACTTCAGCAGGGCTTCAGAAAAGTCTGAAGTAACCTTGAACAGCCTATAACACTGTAATTCATTTTTATATAAATGTACTTCATTTAATATTTTCGAACTATCAGTTAATAAGAGTTTGTTTTTAATAAAAACAAAATTAAGCGTATTTCCATTTTTAATGCTGCAAAAAACACATTTTGTAAAAAAAAAAAAAACCTTCATCAGGTAACATTATTATAATAATTTTGCTACTGTATGTAAATAATAAATAATAATTTTTCCAAATATTTTTAGTGATTTATCTTATGCACGTCTAACATCCATTTCAGCAACGAAAATAACCATTTTTATAACTACTATTAATTTACATAAAATTAATTTTTTCAATGTTTATTGTTTAACATTAGTGCCAATGTTTTGCACCTAAGTGGTCTGCATACGACTCGAGTCCCTACACGGAACTTCTCAGCTACGGCGAACCACAGGAAGTCCGGTATTACTCCCGCGGCTCCGTGCAGTGGTTCGCAACAGCCCTGGCGACGGCCGGGGTCCACATCTGCCCGCCTGGTACAGTAGTGATATTTAAGACACTTCTGGCTTAAGGGTCTAATGGAGGCATTTAATGCGAAGCATTTTCCTCTGTGACAATGCTATATCTCCAGTTCGCATTTTCGCTACCGTGAATATAATACACTGAAGAGCCAAAAAAAAAACAGGTATAGGCGTGCGTATGCAAATAACATAGGTATGGAACCAATCATAGTAACGCGATGCGGTCGGCNCGCGGCTCCGTGCAGTGGTTCGCAACAGCCCTGGCGACGGCCGGGGTCCACATCTGCCCGCCTGGTACAGTAGTGTTATTTACGACACTTCTGGCTTAAGGGTCTCATGGAGGCATTTAATGCGAAGCATTTTCCTCTGTGACAATGCTATATATCCAGTTCGCATTTTCGCTACCGTGAATATAATACACTGAAGAGCCAAAAAAAACAGGTATAGGCGTGCGTATGCAAATAACATAGGTATGGAACCAATCATAGTAACGCGATGCGGTCGGCAGCGCCTATATAAGACAACAAGCGTCTGGAAAAGTTGCTAGATCGGTTACTGCTGGAATCTCCGAGGTAGCGATAAATTTTGGATTTGCGCGTACGACCATTTCACGAGTGTACTGCGAATGTCGAGAATCCGGTAAAACATCAAATCCTTGACATCGCTGCGGCCGGAAAAAGATCGTGTACGAACGGGACAAACGACGACTGACGATAATCGTTAAACGTGACAGACGTGCATCCATGGATTCATGAGGATGTCTCCATCCTCCTTTCTCAAATTGGTGCAGATTTCAATGCTGGGGCATCAACAAGTCCCAGCGTGCGAACTATTCAACGGATCATCATTGATATTGGCTTTCGGAGCCGAAAGCCCACTCGTGTACCGTTGTTGACTGCACGACACAAAGCTTTACGCCTCGCCTGGGCCCGCCAACACCGCCATTGGACTGTTGATGACTGGAAACACGTTGCCTGGTCTGACGAGTCTCGTTTCCAATTGTATCGGTTGGATGGACGTGTACGGGTATGGAGACATCCTCATGAATCCATGGACCCTACATGTCAACAGGGGACTGCTCAAACTGGTGGAGGCTCTGTCATGGTATGAGGCGTGTGCAGTTGGCGTGAAATGGGACCCCTGATACGTCTAGATACGACTCTGACAGGTGACAGATACGTAAGCATCCTGTCCGATCACCTGCACCCATTCATGTCCATTGTGCATTACGACGGACGTGGACAATTCCAGCAGGACAATGCGACACACCACACGCCGAGAGTTGCTACCGAGTGGCTCCAGGACCACTGTTCTGACTTAAGACACTTCCATTGGCCACCTAAATCATTAAACATGAACATTATTGAGCATATCTGGGATGCCTTGCAACGTACTGTTCAGAAGAGTTCTCCACCGCCTCGCACTCCNACATGAACATTATTGAGCATATCTGGGATGCCTTGCAACGTACTGTTCAGAAGAGTTCTCCACCGCCTCGCACTCCTATGGATTTGTGGACTGCCCTGCAGGATTCATGGTGCGTAATACCTCCTGCATACCTTCAGGCATTAGTTGAGTCTATGCAACATCGTCTTGCGGCACTTCTGCGTGCTTGCGGGGGCCCTAAACTATATTAATCAGGTGTACCAATTTTNCTATGCAACATCGTCTTGCGGCACTTCTGCGTGCTTGCGGGGGCCCTAAACTATATTAATCAGGTGTACCAATTTTTTTTTTGCTCTTCACTGTACTTTATGCAAGA
Organism: Clitarchus hookeri; assembly: GCA_002778355.1. Taxonomy (NCBI): domain Eukaryota; kingdom Metazoa; phylum Arthropoda; class Insecta; order Phasmatodea; family Phasmatidae; genus Clitarchus; species Clitarchus hookeri. The sequence goes on from NQII01002031.1 coordinate 54,390, forward strand.
GTGTCATAAATACATTAATTAAAAGTGTATAAACTCCACAAATAAACTATTGTTAATGTAAATATGAAATAGGNAGAGTGTCATAAATACATTAATTAAAAGTGTATAAACTCCACAAATAAACTATTGTTAATGTAAATATGAAATAGGGTTCAGAAAATCAGTGTACAAAATTCCTTTTTGCAAGTAAAAATTTATGTATAAATAAACAAATTTTGTATCAGTTTTTTTTTTTTCTGTATAAACACCCAGAAATGCACGCGACGTTAAATATGTATTGCACAAATCACCTTATTCAGTACATTTTTGAGTGGTGGCCATTTTTGTAACCTTCTTCTAACTCCATTTCAGTTTCGTGTGTTCAAAGAATGTGTCATGCACAGTTGAACCCTTAGCAAGAAAAAAATTATTGAAAGAAGAGCATGCAAAGAAAATCAAAGTATAGNTGTGTCATGCACAGTTGAACCCTTAGCAAGAAAAAAATTATTGAAAGAAGAGCATGCAAAGAAAATCAAAGTATAGTAATCAGCAAAGAGAAGCCAGTATTGATTTAATTCTACACGAAATAAGTGTATTGGCATTTGCTTGACTGCCCCTTAACTGAATATGCGCTACCGTACACACTGGCATGCAAGCTTCCAGTTAAGTTGGCAGCGAATTTATAAAAATAATTCTAGCACTTGACGTTGTATCGTGAGTGTAACGTTTAAATATTTTGCCGCCGAAGTTTGAGTTTATTGTTTCATACACATTAGAGTATAAATTTNATCGTGAGTGTAACGTTTAAATATTTTGCCGCCGAAGTTTGAGTTTATTGTTTCATACACATTAGAGTATAAATTTTCACATTAGTGAAACGTTTACTTTCCTAAAACATTCTACAGATTCACTTGGATGAAGCATGAAGAAAGTGATCAGGCTCTCATGCTAATGTTAATTTTTCACCACACGTCGGAAGGATACAAAACTGAAAGAAAAGTATATCCTAAGCTGAGCTTTTAAAGTGTTCAATTAACTGTGAACAGTCTATAATCTGCAGCTTTATCAGCTGTAACAACATTAGTGATCGAAGGCTTCTATCGCCCCCGTCAGGCTAAAATACGTGTGAACTCAAATTCGAATGTATAGTTTCTGGAGTGAGTTTTATGAGTCCTTGCTGGTCGCGTGTATTGCTCCCCATCCTTTCTCTCCTTCCCAGTCATTCGTTATTTCTCCGCGTTCATCACTATCGTATTGCCAGTCCCTGATGGCGAGGGTATGAAAACGCCTGCCTGCCTGCCTGCTCGCAGATTCCACGTTTGAGCCCGACTTTGAGAGTGGACGTATAATGAAGCCATTCATAACGTAAGATGTGAAACGTTAAGCAAATATCTGACTAGTATTCTTAGCGATCTTACTATAGTCAAATGAATGATTTGACGAAGAAGCAGCGACGTTTTTTTTTACCGCCTTGATGATGGCACCGTCGATTCTCCGCATACACTTTTTCAACTATGTACCAGGTGACATCGTTAGCTGGCGGAACACGCAATTACGAGGTACACACGCCCAGGACGGTCTNTTTTCAACTATGTACCAGGTGACATCGTTAGCTGGCGGAACACGCAATTACGAGGTACACACGCCCAGGACGGTCTATGGATCGATATTCCAGGCTCAGATGCTATTACTGGACTTCTCAGAAGTCCAGGGACGCCCACGCTGGCAAGCTTTGCAGAGGAAACCGACGGTTCAAGCTCGTGATATAAATATTCCTCAGACAACTTCCTAGCCTCTTCGGCAGCATGCGCCATTCCCTGGGAGCTGAGAAACTAGTGGTTTCGGTTTGCAAAGTGATAATCATAACAATTCAATTTATTAAGATACTGCCTAGTGGCGAACAATTGGAACGAACAAGGAACTGAAACCATGGACTAATGATGAGGTAGACATTTTGTTTTTTACGCATGTCGCTAACACCAGCATATAACCTGTCAGCAAAAATTGTCAAAATCAATTAAATCACGTGATTTTAACGTTGAGGTAGGCGTTGGCATAAGTTTGGTTTTAACAACAGACCAGCCTTTTTTTTAATAAAGAAAATTCATTTGTGCAACTTATACATACCTTAACTGAATTAAAACTAGCCCAGAGGAAGTGTGCTAAAATGTCTAAGCGCCTGTTTGTTTTTATAGTTTGCTGCACACGGGTCAAAGCCTCGTGGTTTTTACGCAACCATTTTCTCAACATGCTCATTAAACTTTTGGTTCAAAAATTGGTTACTGCACAACTGACATCCCATACCTCTTTAATAGGGACTAGTTCCTTGGGGTAGTATAATTCACTGCAGACCATCATCCAGTCAACGTAAATATCAGTGATGCTAAAGTGGTTCCAATTTATACTGTTCGTCAGTTGAATTCAGCTTATTGAATAGATTTCCCACTCTATTAGTTATAGAGTGTAAAATCTCCATGTGAGAAAAAAAAATCANGAATTCAGCTTATTGAATAGATTTCCCACTCTATTAGTTATAGAGTGTAAAATCTCCATGTGAGAAAAAAAAATCAGCATTTTAGTTGCAAACCAGATTCTAATTTCGAAGTCCTTCCGCTGTTGCTGACCCGTTGAGGATGCGACCGACTTATATTAGGGAAGGGAAGAAGATACAAGACTGTTGCTATTCAACTAAATAAAAATACATCGGTTTATTTTAGGTGTAACATTGTTTCTTATGCTAATGGATCTTTCATGATATCTAAATTTTTTTATGTTACATTGAATTTTGGTATTTGAATAGGTTTTCAAATTAATGATAAAAATTNTTCATGATATCTAAATTTTTTTATGTTACATTGAATTTTGGTATTTGAATAGGTTTTCAAATTAATGATAAAAATCAATATAATAGTGCTAGTTATTTGCCAATCATAAAAGCAAAAGAAAGCAATAACATAGTTGTCGATTTAGTCGTCAGCTTTATTAGACAGGGGATTTTCGGATGTTAATAAGTAAACTCCTCGTCAGTAGNTTTAGTCGTCAGCTTTATTAGACAGGGGATTTTCGGATGTTAATAAGTAAACTCCTCGTCAGTAGATGCAGATATCAGTTGAGGGGTCAGCAATATGCCATGGGTCCACTGATCATTGGAGTCACTGGGATGTGGAAAGTAATATGAGGTGAGGGGTGAGCAATATGTCATGGGTCCACTGATCACTGGAGTCACTGGGATGTGGAAAGTAATATGAGGTGAGGGGTGAGCAATATGTCATGGGTCCATTGATCACTGGAGTCACTGGGATGTGGAAAGTAATATGAGGTGAGGGGTGAGCAATATGCCATGGGTCCACTGATCACTGGAGTCACTGGGATGTGGAAAGTAATATGAGGTGAGGGGTGAGCAATATGCCAGGGGTCCACTGATCACTGGAGTCACTGGGATGTGGAAAGTAATATGAGGTGAGGGGTGAGCAATATGCCATGGGTCCACTGATCACTGGAGTCACTGGGATGTGGAAAGTAATATGAGGTGAGGGGTGAGCAATATGCCATGGGTCCATTGATCACTGGAGTCACTGGGATGTGGAAAGTAATATGTGGTGAGGGGTGAGCATATGTCATGGGTCCACTGATCACTGGAGTCACTGGGATGTGGAAAGTACATGAGAGTGGAGACACATAGGATCCTGATATCTAGTCAAATTTCCACAACCTCCATGTGAACATAAATTCTCTTGTTTTTGCTGAACTTCCGGACTATCAGCACCAGCGACAAGGAAAACGACACATCTCCACCACTATCCGCGATGCACTTTGCCTTGTCCTCTGACTCTTTCGGCTGAAATTATTTCAATTTGTTCTCAAAAGAGACCAGGATATCTACTTTCATGCCGTGTCACCTCTCCCTCACCACTTTTGGGTTCCTTGTGCGTAACTTCACTGTGAACACTGTGTCAGGCGTGTCTCCTTCAACATCGTTGTGCTCTGCTGTCAAATCGTCTGTATTGATCTCCGAATTCTACGCGCGTAAGGAAAACAATGCCATACCATCGTAAATTTATGAACGCTATAGACAAACATAAATGGTTACGTCCTTTCCTCTAACAAATAAAGTGCATTATATTTATAGTGTCGTATGATCCACTGTAAACGGGTTTTGTGTACAGGAAACTAGCAATCAGAATAAATTTCAACTTAAGAATACTATACTTTTAATTCGTATTAGAATGGTTTACTATAGTGCCTGCCACCTTTTTTAAAATAAGTTTTTAATGGTTAATTCGGCACTTTTGAAATCCCTGCTTCGGATCTACTTCTCTGTCCAATTTGTATCTTTCCGCTATACGTGGAATTAATACTGTCATGGGCCCGTTCACTTTATTCATGCGTCGATGAAGTGAAACTCTGAAATGGTTAGGAAGATACTAAATGTGTTATTAGTATGTAAATTAGTTCATTTATGTGCATAAAACAAACAAAAACTAAAAGGAATGTAATGATTTACACAAATTTAAAAATCGAACTGTTAATCCAACGTTAAGATATGGAACTACTTTTCTAAATTTTCTACCAACTTTACCGCGAATATTGTAGTCAAAGATCACGTTAAAATTAATGCATCAGTTATAGGCAGCTAATTTTTGTTCTTCCAATATTGATTTCAAAAGTGCTTAAGTAAGCGTGAACAGCATGTAGTTTATTATAGCGTACAATATCAGGCTCTGAAAATGGCCGTTACAATCGAAGGAAGCCGGTCAACATGTGTGTATCTATAGAGCGCAAATAACACGACACAGCTTACCTGCCGAACAACGACATATCGATTCACTATCATTGATGCTGTAACATTATTCGATTAGTAAATTACTTCGGTAATTTTTACAAGACAAACAGGAACCGTTTTCAGTGGACGAGTTTAAACATTGATATTTTACCAACACGTTACGACATAGAACTGTGTTTTATAATTCACCGCCAACGTGATTACAGATATGACATCACTGTTTACGTTAAAACATAGTATGAAGTTATGGGCAGGGATATTTTTCGATGGTTTATTTTAGAATTTCTCTATTAAGGACCCGCCTACCTGCAGCTATTTTCTGCTTTTGAAGCCAAGAAAAGAGGGAGCGATAAGGGCTACACCACCACGCGCATCAAGTGCGACATCGCCACTAAGCGCAAGGCTCTGAACCGACGCTCTTTACAGCGTATGAAAATAATTGTTTAGCTAATTAACGTAAACACCTAGTTTTACAAAATCATGACCTACATGAGAAAATTTTTCTCGTGAGTAATCGGCGCCTATCCTTTAACCTAGGATTCCTTATCACCGGATGTACATCCGGTTGGGCAGATAAGGACTTCCGGTCGTGCCAGATTTTCAAGGCCATACTGTTGTCCACATTGTAAAGGGATCATTGGCAGGAGAAGATTAAGTTTAAGCAATAATTCATTAAATACATTTATTTAAGTACTGTAAACAATCCTGTTTCGTGGGGCAGAATTTTCCATAAGCAAAGAAAAATCCTAATTATTTTTCTCATGCCAGACTAATAAGCTTTCTTATTTCGTTTTATATGCTTTTTTTTAAGGAACTTGTATCACACCACTTACAAAAATTTCGAAAATATCCTCTGGGAACCAAACATGTAGTCGCTAGACAGAGCAGACTATGCATAGCATTATTAACTCTCGTATCTTTCTTAATGTTTTTATTTACAAACAAAATTTGTACTCTGTAGGTAATTTTTACCTGTAGTCTCGACAATAAATTCGCGAAGCCACCGAACTGTGTTGGTTTACTGTACTTAATTATTATGTAAATACTTACACTGGAGAAGCGAGTCTTCAAATATTTTGACCGTATTGATACTTTATATTATGTATTTTGGGTGTATGTACGTAAAAAAACCGACATGGAACTTATTACTAGAATACGTTTCTGCGGTTCTTATTCAAGCTCTGTCAACTTTTCTCAATTAATATTACACGCAAGTGTATATATATGTATGTATATATATATAGATATGTGCGTGTGTGTGTGTGTGTATTATGTACCCTACAATTATCAAGTTAAAGTTTCCTTTTAATGAATTTCTGGAGAAACTTTGGTATTTGTAGTATGTTGTATTTAAATATACTCTCAAAAAATTTCTAGAAATTTTTTTTTAAACCGGAAATCGCATTGCTAACCGAAAATAAGTATCTAAACACAAAAAGTTCGTAAATGCGCAGCCATTAGTGATGGAGTAGGTGTGTACTAAGTTTGGCTGCAGTCCGTGTATTAGTTCAAAAATGTTATGGTCCATCACACAAGTACACACAGACATACGTTATATGGCTGTTAAGTAACAAGACTGGTGAGTGANGGTGAGGGGTGAGCAATATGCCATGGGTCCACTGATCATTGGAGTCACTGGGATGTGGAAAGTACATGAGAGTGGAGACACTTAGGATCCTGATATCTAGTCAAATTTCCACAACCTCCATGTGCACATAAATTCTCTTGTTTTTGCTGAACTTCCGGACTATCGGCACCAGCGACAAGGAAAACGACACATCTCCACCACTATCCGCGATGCACTTTGCCTTGTCCTCTGACTCTTTCAGCTGAAATTATTTAAATTTGTTCTCAAAAGAGACCAGGATATCTACTTTCATGCCGTGGCACCTCCCCCTCCCCACTTTTGGGTTCCTTGTGCGTAACTTCACTGTGAACACTGTGTCAGGCGTGTCTCCTTCAACATCGTTGTGCTCTGCTGTCAAATCGTCTGTATTGATCTCCGAATTCTACGCGCGTAAGGAAAACAATGCCATACCATCGTAAATTTATGAACGCTATAGACAAACATAAATGGTTACGTCCTTTCCTCTAACAAATAAAGTGCATTATATTTATAGTGTCGTATGATCCACTGTAAACGGGTTTTGTGTACAGGAAACTAGCAATCAGAATAAATTTCAACTTAAGAATACTATACTTTTAATTCGTATTAGAATGGTTTACTATAGTGCCTGCCACCTTTTTTAAAATAAGTTTTTAATGGTTAATTCGGCACTTTTGAAATCCCTGCTTAGGATCTACTTCTCTGTCCAATTTGTATATCTCCGCTATACGTGGAATTAATACTGTCATGGGCCCTTTCACTTTATTCATGCGTCGATGAAGTGAAACTCTGAAATGGTTAGGAAGATACTAAATGTGTTATTAGTATGTAAATTAGTTCATTTATGTGCATAAAACAAACAAAAACTAAAAGGAATGTAATGATTTACACAAATTTAAAAATCGAACTGTTAATCCAACGTTAAGATATGGAACTACTTTTCTAAATTTTCTACCAACTTTACCGCGAATATTGTAGTCAAAGATCACGTTAAAATTAATGCATCAGTTATAGGCAGCTAATTTTTGTTCTTCCAATATTGATTTCAAAAGTGCTTAAGTAAGCGTGAACAGCATGTAGTTTATTATAGCGTACAATATCAGGCTCTGAAAATGGCCGTTACAATCGAAGGAAGCCGGTCAACATGTGTGTATCTATAGAGCGCAAATAACACGACACAGCTTACCTGCCGAACAACGACATATCGATTCACTATCATTGATGCTGTAACATTATTCGATTAGTAAATTACTTCGGTAATTTTTACAAGACAAACAGGAACCGTTTTCAGTGGACGAGTTTAAACATTGATATTTTACCAACACGTTACGACATAGAACTGTGTTTTATAATTCACCGCCAACGTGATTACAGATATGACATCACTGTTTACGTTAAAACATAGTATGAAGTTATGGGCAGGGATATTTTTCGATGGTTTATTTTAGAATTTCTCTATTAAGGACCCGCCTACCTGCAGCTATTTTCTGCTTTTGAAGCCAAGAAAAGAGGGAGCGATAAGGGCTACACCACCACGCGCATCAAGTGCGCCATCGCCACTAAGCGCAAGGCTCTGAACCGACGCTCTTTACAGCGTATGAAAATAATTGTTTAGCTAATTAACGTAAACACCTAGTTTTACAAAATCATGACCTACATGAGAAAATTTTTCTCGTGAGTAAACGGCGCCTATCCTTTAACCTAGGATTCCTTATCACCGGATGTACATACGGTTGGGCAGATAAGGACTTCCGGTCGTGCCAGATTTTCAAGGCCATGCTGTTTTCCACATTGTAAAGGGATCATTGGCAGGAGAAGATTAAGTTTAAGCAATAATTCATTAAATACAATTATTTAAGTACAGTAAACAATCCTGTTTCGTGGGGCAGAATTTTCCATAAGCAAAGAAAAATCCTAATTATTTTTCTCATGCCAGACTAATAAGCTTTCTTATTTCGTTTTATATGCTTTTTTTAAGGAACTTGTATCACACCACTTACAAAAATTTCGAAAATATCTTCTGGGAACCAAACATGTAGTCGCTAGACAGAGCAGACTATGCATAGCATTATTAACTCTCGTATCTTTCTTAATGTTTTTATTTACAAACAAAATTTGTACTCTGTAGGTAATTTTTACCTGTAGTCTCGACAATAAATTCGCGAAGCCACCGAACTGTGTTGTTTTACTGTACTTAATTATTATGTAAATACTTACACTGGAGAAGCGAGTCTTCAAATATTTTGACCGTATTGATACTTTATATTATGTATTTTGGGTGTATGTACGTAAAAAAACCGACATGGAACTTATTACTAGAATACGTTTCTGCGGTTCTTATTCAAGCTCTGTCAACTTTTCTCAATTAATATTACACGCAAGTGTATATATATGTATGTATATATATATATATATATATATATGTGTGTGTGTGTGTGTGTGTGTGTGTATTATGTGCCCTACAATTATCAAGTTAAAGTTTCCTTTTAATGAATTTCTGGAGAAACTTTGGTATTTGTAGTATGTTGTATTTAAATATACTCTCAAAAAATTTCTAGAAATTTTTTTTTTAACCGGAAATCGCATTGCTAACCGAAAATAAGTATCTAAACACAAAAAGTTCGTAAATGCGCAGTCATTAGTGATGGAGTAGGTGTGTACTAAGTTTGGCTGCAGTCCGTGTATTAGTTCGAAAATGTTATGGTCCATCACACAAGTACACACAGACATACGTTATATGGCTGTTAAGTAACAAGACTGGTGAGTGANAAAATGTTATGGTCCATCACACAAGTACACACAGACATACGTTATATGGCTGTTAAGTAACAAGACTGGTGAGTGACGTGTGGTGTAGTGCCGAAATATTACAACGTACCTAAATGTCCTGCAACATACACTGTTTACACACCGCTGCATACGTATCTTCCAATCTTCAAAGCATGCTGCAGCTCGTTAACTGTAGCCGTCACCAACAACGGTTATGCTGTTTTTCTCTGCACCTCTTCAATGGAGAGTTGAGTGGAGATATTTGGGCGTTTCTTAACAAAGAGGTTTTGAGAGCTGATGAGGGTGACACGGGGTGGAGGTAGAGCAGCGCCCAGGAATGCAAGGGCGTGGGAAACGGGATGTCCCTGAGAAAACCCGCCAGTTAGCAGTGTAGCCCGGCACGGTTCCCATGTGTGAACATCCGGGAGCGACCCCGACGGGTATCGAACTCACATCGCTTTGGTGGGAGCCGCTGCATCAACGCAGCCCGTGCACCTCTTCAGGCTGAAATGAGTTCCTTTCAATGCACTTTCACTTCGAGTCACAGTCAGCAGTTTCATGGACAAGATTTGGTCGCAGAGCGGATAAGTCCGCAGAGGCGAAATGATTTGGCGGTTCCTTCGACGTGGACGAACTCGTTCTCTGATGGGCTGCGCGAGGCTCTGTGAATGTACCTTGTGTCTGATTGGTCACTGCGTACCGGGAAAGGTTCCCTATTGGCTGCAGGCTTCCAGCTAGCAAGAAGTTTGTGGTACAGTTCAAATGAGAAAATAATCTTCGCTCAGCTATGTGGGAAGGAAGTTGGAGGAGGGAAGTGTACGGGAGGACCTAGCACTTGCCGTTGGAGGGAGGGAAACCACGTGACACTGCTGTAGCTGTACTCACCAAACTGATAACATTGCTCTCTACTACCGCGCTGTTGAGCAGCTCTCGCCTGACCTTCCTCGACCACTGTCACTACTGAACTGAACAACCCCACCCATTTGTGCAGCGACAATGGACTCTCCCGACTCGCCCGACGTGTTTTGGACTTCTGCACACTATTTTCTCGTTTGGATGACACTACACCAGGCGCTGATTGACGAACGGCGTTCCAACATTTTGCCGGCTAGTGACGCCATTTTTTTGGCGTGTTCGCTGTTTAAGGCGCCCGTCTACCTGGAACATTTTCCCACGTTTAGGCCGAGAAGCGTGGGAGCGATAAGGGCGACACTGCCACGCGCATCAAGTACGCCATCGCCGCTAAGCGCAAGGCTCTGAACTGGCGTGCAGTGTTCTCGTCGTGCTGCGTGTATCTATGGGACTTTCAGCGGTGACCATATTATTTTATTAGTGGGAAGTCTTTAGGAAGGTTCAGTGCAGGC
>NQII01002031.1:66627-126627 GCA_002778355.1 Clitarchus hookeri
CGCCCATATATTCCTATACAATAATTGTTTGTTTTCGTGAGCTGTACCACCCCTCAATGTTTTTCTCATGATTTTAGAATCATCCTGTATAGCTTTATCTTTCACCAAATCCGAAAGGCAGCTTAAACCGCATAGAATAATACTGAGCGAGGTGGCACAGTGGTTAAATTTTCGACTCGCATTCGGGAGGACCTGGGTTTGAATCCCGGCCCGGCCATCCTGATTTCGGTTTTCCATGGTTTCCCGAAATCACTCCAGGCGAATAGTGGGATTGTTCCTTGCTACAGGCCTTGGTCGATTCTCTCCCCCCTTCTGCTGTACATATGAAGAGAGGCCAATAATTCTTCAATCTGGAAGCATGTCCGTTTACTCAGGGGTGGCCAGTTCTGTTGCTTTAAGGTGGTGGTCTGGCTGGAGGTATTTTTACACGTCCGAGACCTAGCAGCATTGAAGTTCTAAGGGTGATTCAGTCATACGCATCACGCGTTTTCATAGCCTCTAGGCGCAAACCACTGAACTGGAGCGCTGTCTACCGGTCGATAACGCGTCTCTTGGAGACTTCCACCGCTGACCAGATAATTTAATGCCGGTAATACTGGGATGTTAACACTTAAAAATGACCGCCAAAAAAACGTGATTCAGCCACTTTCGTTTGCGACGAATTTGTGGCTACGAAGATAAATGGAAAACCCGAACTCGGTAGCTATACACACGTGAAAAGTTTCTTAAATTTATTTATAAGCAGACTTCGCTCAAACACGTTAACCATTTGTGTGATACGACGTTTTCTGCCGAAGTTCTGCACATCATTTGACAGCCTAGGCAGACAGCCAACTTAATATTCACACATCGTAGACGCACGATTACTATTTCATGTAACTTACTAGAAATAATCTTACCACTCCTGGTTTTTCCACTTTGTTAGGTGTAGCGCTACGGTGCATGAATCACTCGTCTGTAATAATTCGTGATCGTATGCAACTTGGTAAGATGTAAATAGTAGTGTATGCATGTATGTTCGGTAGCAACGGGAACTGGGAGTGGTGCTGTGGTGCTGTCCGCCTCGTTCATCTTCCCCCTCGACGTCCAGAAACCCAAGGCAGGCCATTCCAGCGCCCCGTAACCCTAGAAATAATTTTAATTAAAAAAATTATTTTAATACAAAATTATTTTAATAAAAAATTTTTTTTTAGAAATTTAAATTATCGGCGGCCCTTCGCCTTGGATTGATAATAAATATATCGGTTAAGTGTGTCGTCGCAGATCATAATTCCATTAAATAATTGAAATATTTTATAAAAAATATCTTAAATATATTGACGTGCCGCTACCGGGGACGTATTAATCCTCTCTCCACCCTCACAAAAGAAAATTATTTAAAAAAATATTTTTTTAAATTAAAATGTATTTTTATAGTTAAAAAAATTTTAAGGCGAAAGTATTGAATGTTATATGTCCCCGAACTTGTATTTTCAAGGCGCATACGATCGTGATATATCGATTATGCAACCCACTGTCAGGAACACCGTATTGGATTTAAAACGTATGCCCCTACACCCAATCAAATACTAGTTACGTCGCCTACCTTACCAACGCCCCTCCTCCATCAAAAAAACCTGTGACCAAATATTTGTAAAAATTAGCACACACCAACACCCAACCCGTCACCACCCTCACCACACTTCCTTGCCACCCTCACTTCCCCTCGTCCACTCACCAAACTCACCCCCCNCACACCAACACCCAACCCCTCACCACCCTCACCTCACCTCATTGCCACCCTCACTCCCCCTCGTCCATTCACCAAACTCACCCCCCTCATCACCTCACTCCCCTCACCAACTCGCTCCCCCCTATCCACCACACTCCCCATCTCCGCCTCACTCTCTCCTCACCACCTCACTCCCCCTCAAGGCCTCACTCCCCCTCACCCCCTCAGCACCTCCAGCACCCTTCACCTTCACTCACCTCTCTGTATCATAGAGCTCGTTTTTTTTTCAGTTGGGTTTGTATCTTAAATCATAGTATGCCCACATTATCGCAAGTTATGTTGTAAGCAAGCGAATATTTATAGGCATATGCGAATATAGTTTGCAATTTCTTATGGACAGACTCGTGAAATTCAGTTTTCAAGCACCATTTCTAACTCCAGGAAAGCCCTACGACAATTTATATACATAGTGATTAGCTAACTTTAAAATAATATTTGCGCCATAATACTTTTTTTTATATAAAAATAACTTTATAACAGACTGGTTGTGATTCTTTTATTGTTTCAAATTCATTAAAAAGTATTATTACTAAAATAATTATTCATATTTGTCTGCATCCGTATAAACATCACCTTCAGTTCTAATTCTTTAAATACGAAACCAACTATTCCGGTACTCGTGAAATTCGTGCCGCTGTGCAGTAAGTTTGAGGAGGCCTGCAGTTTAACTTTGCTTGACATTACATGTTTACAGTAAGTATCGTTGCGGTAGAAAATCAACCCACACCGTAAGCACAGATATTTAACGTGATTGGGATTGTTCATACAGCGACGAAATTAATGGTGCCGTGCGGTGTGTTGATGCGTAAATACCTAGTCGGGATAAGTTTTCTCTGGTGGTTGCGGTACAGGCGACGTCCCGAACTCTGCCGGAGAAAGGTCAGCCAAAGAACTGGATGGTACAGCCGAAGAAACAGATGTTACTGTAAGAAACGGTGCTGTCAGTTCGTCCGAAGTTGCAGTCGACCGTATTGAAGACGTCTCAACCAAAAACGTCGATGGCGCTGTTGGCATCATGCCCGAAGATGGCGATGGTGGGGCTGTCGCTGCATGTGTCCCATCTGGAGAACACGATGGCGCTTCTGCTGGACCCACGACCGACGTCTCCATGATGTTTATGCCAGGTGACGTCACCTGCTGCGACGATCTGTCACTCACCAAGACCTCTATCAAACTAAGCTCCATAAAATGAACCCAGCTATATATATATATATATATATATATATATATATATATATATATATATATATACATACGATATTAGGCAGGTGTACCAGTTTTTTTTGGCTCTTCAGTATATATATATATATATACGGCCCCCCGAGCACGCAGAAGTGCCGCAAGACGACGTGGCATGGACTCGACTAATGTCTGGAGGTATGCAGGAGGTAATTCACACCATGAATCCTGCAGGGCAGTCCACAAATCCAATCCGCGCCAATTTGAGAAAGGGTTGCACGTCTGCCACGTTTAATGATTCTCGTCAGTCGTCGTTTGTCCCGTTCTTTCATGATCTTTTTCCGGCCGCACCTATGTCGAAGATGTGATGTTTTACCGGATTCCCGATATTCACGGTACACTCGTGAAATGGTCGTGAGCGAACATCCAAATGTTATCGCTACCACAGAGATGCTATGTCCCATCTCTCGTGCGCCGACTATAACAACACGTTCAAACTCACTTGAATCTTGATAACCTGCCATTGTAGCAGCAGTAACCGATCTAGCTGCCGACCGCATCGAGTTACTCTGATTGGTTTCATACCTCTGTTATTTGCATACGCACGACTATACCAGTTTTTTTGGCTCTTCAGTATATATATATCCATGACGTCATGGAAATATTGCGGTGCATCATGGGAGGTGAAGGCACATTCGCTGTTGCACCTGGTGATGAGTTGACGAGTGCAGCATTCGTTCACGTCGTAGGAATCGACAATGTGGAGAGGTGTAGGTACGAAACGACGTAACCATTGTCACTCGAACCGACGGCGGAGGTTGCAGCAAAACCCATATATAAACTCTTTCCCAGCACTGTGGGATCCTTAAAGGCATGACTATCGCCGATCCTTAGGCTTCTCACATGCCAAGGGCCCTTTGCATACATACACTTTGTGAAAACAGAACGCCAATAGCGATACTACGAATCGTGGATAATATTTAGTGCGCGTAATCTACATCGATGTTGAGTGGACAGAATCCGCTCGTTCTCAGCTGCACGGGATCTACCGAATCGAGAGTCCAGCCAGAGCCCTTCATGACCATATCTTTGTTGAGCTCTTTTCAACACTGGCTTCGATGTCATCCGCGTTACACTGAGGTGAGTTCGAGGTCTCGATTGCTTTCTTTTCGTATGCATCTAGTTTACTGTATCTACATTCCAACCATATGTTATATTTCACGGCTCAGTATTTCCCCGCCTTTCCTATAGGATGGTTTGTTAAGTGTTGTTTCATACGGGTCAGAAATTAACAAGCACATTTCGTCAAAATCTTTGCTTTGTACCTGAATGCTGATTCCTTCAGGAAAAACACATTCACATTCTGCTTACTTTCTTAGGTTGCGATGCAAGGTCGGGGGTGAATTGCTAGGTGCGGTGTCTGATGCGCGGGTCGAAGTTGCATTGGGACCAACCTTTGCTGTGAACGACAAATAGGAAGGATGAACCGCTTGGCCTCCATCACAGGATGATGCACCTCGTTCACACGGTTTCAGATAACTTTTGTTTAAACGGTCTGAGCGAGTAAACTGTTTAGAGCTCATCTCACATCGACACGGCATGCGTGTGGAACTCCTTACACTTATATCGTTACACTTGCGGAAGATAAATTCACTGACGAATGTCTCTCTGTTTGGTGCAAAGGCGTAACAAAGAATCAAGACAATACCCCGAATAGAGGTTCATCCCAAAACATGTAGCATTTATCTAGTGTTTAATCCAATTTTCAGACCACTTTTATAAAATGTTACTGTGCTATACACACAGCACCCACATCTCAAAGCTCTCGATGAACGATAATATGTGTGTAAAGGCAAAATAACATGTTTTCACCTATGTTGTAATGTGCAGATATATTTTTTACGAATTAATCAGAGCTGCTAATTCAGCTACGCTTACAAAAATTAAAGACGTGACTAAAAACGTTTTATTACCTTTTCCTGCCCGGTACTGGTATAAGAAACTTCAAATGGTCGAAGTAAGATTCCTTTTTTGTAGTGTCAAGGAGAGCGCCAATTTTTTCACTTTTTTTTTTAATTCTTTCATAAAGCAGTCTTTAATGTTATTCCATTTCCTTTGCAAATCGTTACTGTAGCAAAAGTAAAGGTAAATTAGGATAAGTACGCATTTGTTACGTGAGTTGACCCTGAAAATCTAACGAATTACATTCGCGGAAGCTCTTGTATAGTGTGCCAGTTATGAAAAAGGCATTGATTTAAGTTGGATTAAATTTATAGAGCAGGATTTCAATTTCAGTAGATGAATTAACCATGTTTATGACACGAAGCTCCCATAAATTTATAAATTACAGAACTTGCGAATCACGGGTGCTAAATAATTTTGCCGCCAAAGATACGTCACCCATAAAAACTCAGATCCTTAAGGACGCCGTCTATCTAACCTGCCAAACTGTAAGCACAACTTGAATAATTAAAAAAAAATGTTTTACATAAAATAACATGTCCAAGAAATTTCTGCTTACGAAAATAATTTTTAAAAATACTTTACGTCCGATTACTATTTTCGTACCCAATTTGTGTTTTTGAAATGTGATGATGACTTTTACAAAACGGGGCGTTTTCACAATCATTTTTAGGTTCGAAAATCTGGTACAAGGGATTTAAAGTAGGTTAGAGATTTGCATATCACTTTTATGTTCATTATTACTCTGAAATCTGCATAGAGGGTGTTTGCCTAGAGAAAGACTGCACGCCGGTTCAGTATCTTGTATGTTGAGGTTATGTCGTCCTGAGCCCTCCTGCGCCTTTAGACCTCGGGCACGCAGGCTGTTCACGGCAAAGTGAGCACTTTTGAAACCAACCTTTGAAAAATGCCACTGCCCCTACCTGCACACATTTCAACCGGCTCACTGACCGGTATGCGCCCAGTAAAGTTGGTAACGACGGAGGGAAAGAGTTGTAGTAAACATTTGTTGATACAGAAATTATTTAATTTTCTTTATGGTTTTTTGTAATGCTTTTAAATGTAAGAATTAGCAAATTTGTGAAACATTTGCGTTCCTAACCATTTCTTCACAGTTTTACGTGATCGACACATGAATAAAGTGATCGGGACCGTGGTAATGTTAAATTTACAAATGGTGGAATGTTACAATGTAATCCGAGAAGTACACTGTTAGAAATTTCTGTGGATTTACGGAAAATTTTACGGAGATGTAGAGTTTATTTACGGAAAGGCACTCCGCAGTGACGAATAACGGAAATGAACTCCGTAAATATAAAATACGGAAGCTCTTCGTATTCTTTTGGCTACGAATTTGAGCCACGAATAATGCAGATGACACCTGAAGCGTATAATATCCCATCTTCACAATACTACTTCGTGTAAACTAGAAGTAGGTGAGTGGCGAACCACTCATTGAGTGGCAATTCGTTTATTCGCCTTCAAATTCCGCTACAAGACAAAACCTTCTGTATGCACAGTGAAACACGCACATAACGAAAATACAACAATTTTTTTCGTAAACTTGTTTTATAAACAGCTAATATAACAAGCTCTCTAACACGACTTGAAACTAAGAGAGGCGGGTTTGTCACTTTCATGTAAAGTCCATATTAACGAAATACTTCGTGTAAAGGTGGGGTAGGTGAGTGGTTCGAGTTATTGATTGTTGATTTCCGTTTCATGTTCAAATCCCACTACAAGACCAAATATTTAAACGGTTTTTAATTTCTCTGTTATACACAGTGAAATAGATCACGAAAAAAAAAAAACGTCACTAGAGATACATGGATCGTACAATATAAATTACGTTTATACAACAATTTGTGTAGTGGGTGGATAAAATTATTTTTTTTAATAGTAGTTTTTATACACTGCGAATCATCGACATGAGGAAAGTAAAACTTATTTTCTTACCCTTTTTTATTAAGAGCAGATTTTAAAAAATAAACTTGCAAGATTGTGTACACGTTCCGGGAATTCACGAAAATGTATGTGAAATATACGGAGAGAACGTTATTGAATAAAAACGACGAAGAGGCCGTAATTTAACGCAGATGTCTGAATAATTTGTAACAGGTATTTTCCGTAATTTTAGGGAAATTTTTTCTAACAGCGTAGATCATAAACACGTCTTTCAATAGATCTCAGTTTGCCGTGAACAGCCTAGGCAGCATCCTCGACCAGCAACACGTCCGCACGATGCTCACAGCTTAAGGGAAGGACGACATGGATGAGATGAAATGGGAGGTGACGAATGCTAAGTAGTGCTCGACTGGATGAGGTGAAACAAGGTGGCGCGAAGAACAGATATTCCATGTCAAAAAAAAACTCAATCTTTTCACTCTGTTGTTTGGGATTTATTTAAGTTTGAATTTTTTTTATTAATTTCAATGGATGAGGCTACTGCTGTGCTGTGTCGATAAAATAAAACCTCTCGCACACAAAAACCGTTTAAATATGTACACTGAAGAGCCAAAAAAAACTGGTAATCATGCCGGTACACGAGTGGGCCTTCGGCTCCGAAAGCCCATACCAATGATGGTCCGTTGAATAGTTCGCACGCTGGCACTTGTTAATGCCCCAGCATTGAAATCTGCGCCAATTTGACAAAGGGTTGCACGTCTGTCACGTTTAATGATTCTCGTCAGTCGTCGTTTGTCCCGTTCTTTCACGATCATTTTCCGGCCGCAGCGATGTCGAAGATTTGATGTTTTACCGACTTCCCGATATTCACGGTACACTCGTGAAATAGTCGTACGCGAAAATCCAAATTTTATGGTTACCTCGGAGATTCTATGTCCCATCTCTCGTGCGCCGACTATAACACCGCGTTCAAAATTACTTAAATATTGATAACCTGCCATTGTAGCCGCAGTAACCGATCTAGCAACTTTACCAGACGCGTGTTGTCTTATATAGGCGCTGCCGACCGCATCGCTTTACTCTGATTGGTTCCATACCTCTGTTATTTGCATATGCACGCCTATACCAGTTTTTTTGGCTCTCCAGTGTATTATCCTGACATTTCTTCAAGGCCCATGCACGGCACAACTATGTACACAAACAAATTATTCGAGTGAGTGAGTGAAGGGATTTGGACGGCTCAACAGCGAGGTCTTGAGAGCCGATGAGGGTGAAGCGAAGTGAGTATGGAGCAGCGCCGGAAGTCAAGGGCGGGGGAAACGGCAGATCCCCGAGAAGCCCGCAGACCAGCGGCATCGTCCGGCACTATTCCCGCATGCGAAAATGTGGGGATACGATGCCGGGAATCGAACTCGGTTCGCCTTGGTGGCAGGCGAGCAGTCTAACCACTACATCACCGCGGCCCCGCAAATTATTCGAACAAAAGTTTCACGAGGTGTAAATACTTGTGACAAACGGTTATCGTATAATCTTGAAGGTGAGACATATCAATTGCCTTTAAAAAAAAATGACGTGTGTGACACAGGCAAAAATAAATAGATTTACACTCTTTTTTTTTTTGTGTATGCTTGCTAACCAATTCAATCTTCATGGCTGGATTGCCATCAAATGCAGGAGATTAATGTAGGAAAATATTATAAATATACTAACGTCGGAGATATTGTGACTACTACGTTTTACGCAAATGAGCCTGCTATCTAAATGTCACACGAGGCCGCCGGATGACCCATTATCGACGAAAAGTAGTAACGGAACCACCTGTCTAAGTAACGCTCACCACGTTTCCCGAAAACGAAAAATCCGAAGTCAAATCTGCAGGGAAGCGAAACTCGGATTGTCGTATTTCGAAAGAGGTGGAAAGGGGGAACTCTGTAAGCTCTTAATTCCTTTAAGACCCACTTTAATTTACGGTTCAATGAGTCACCAAACAAAAAATGTTATGACGTGTGCTGTACTTAAATAGACACAACACTTGCTTCGTTGTCGCAGTCAACGAGCTGTAGTCAATATATTCNGTCAATTGCCTTAAAAAAAAAATGACGTGTGTGACACAGGCAAAAATAAATAGATTTACTTTCTTTTTTTTTTTTTGTGTATGATTGCTAACCAATTCAATCTTCATGACTGGATTACCATCAAATGCTGGAGATTAATGTAGAAAAATATTGTAAATATACTAACGTCGGAGATATTGTGACTATTAAGTTTTACGCAAATGAATCTGCCATCTAAATGTCACACGAGGCCGCTGGATGACCCATGATCGACGGAAAGTAGTAACGGAACCACCTGTCTAAGTAACGTTCACCACGTTTCCCAAAAACGAAAAATCCGAAATCAAATCTGCCGGGAAGCGAACTCGGGTTGTCGTATTTCGAAAGAGGGGGAAAGGGGGAACTCTGTAAGCTCTTAATTCCTTTAAGACCCACTTTAATTTACGGTTCAATGAGTCACCAAACAAAAAATGTTATGACGTGTGCTGTACTTAAATAGACACAACACTTGCTTCGTTGTCGCAGTCAACGAGCTGTAGTCAATATATTCGGCTACAGTTATGTGAACCAATAATGACCCAGACCAGGAGGACGGTTTGCGAATCATTTTACGCACAGGTAAGATCATTGGTCATTGATCTTCGCAGTATGCAGTACATACCGAAATAAATGGCGTGTGGGGAGTGCACCCAGGGCAAGGCAACACCCTCCGAGTGACGGTCTTTCCAGCTGGGACCCGTAGGTGACCGTCATCCCCGGGCATGACAGAAATGAAACCCTAGAATGGAGCGGCGCTGGAATGCAAGGGCGGGGGAAACGGGAGTACCCCGAGAAAACCCGCCGGCAAGCGGCATCGTCCAGCACGATTCCCACATGCGAAAATCCGGGAGTGAACCCGCCGGGGATCGAACCCGGATCGCCGTGGTGGGAGGCGAGCGCCCTGGACACTACGCCACCGCTGCCCCCCAGTACATACCGAAAATCACCTACACGTGCGTAATGTACACAACTGCGTAAACTGGGACTGAATGGGTCGACCCAAACGACGGAGCTGAGGCAGCAAGCCCCGTGCCACTGAAATTCGTAAAGTAGCGGCTGACGAGCAGTTGAAATTTATGCTGATGTTTCCTTCTTGCATTAGGGAGGACACGGGTTCGATTATGCTGCGGCCATCCTTATCTCGGTTTTTCCATGGTTTCTCGAAATGACTCCCGGCGAATACCGAGATGGTACTTCACTATAGGCCACGGCTAATTCCTTCCGTGTTCTTCCTCGTCCTAGCAGCTTTATCTCTCTCTGATGACCTCGCTGTCGACGATACAGCCCTACCTACCTGCCGAAAATGCCTGAAAACATGTACTGGAATCGTTACTTCCAATAGGCTTGGTGCGGAACTTCTTTATGAGCTTTCGGAGGAATGTGAACAATTCATTGGCTGTAACACGCTGCTCGTGTCACGTTATTTTTCTTGGCCACTCAGGACCCACCGGCTGCACCGATGAATGTCTGTGATGGAGTGTGGGGCCAGTTTCACGCGCATCTCTGCCACGAGCCATAATTGATGATCTGTGGCGTATCTTGAAGAATGAAGTAGAATTGGTAGGATTGTGAGGTTTGTAACTGAGGCAAGTGCTCGTATGATATTCGGGCGATGTGTTGAAAATGTAACATTCGTTCGGCAGCAGGCATCGTGTGTTAACGGGTGGCTCGCCCCTCGCTGGTGATTGGTGNAACATGTACTGGAATCGTTACTTCCAATAGGCTTGGTGCGGAACTTCTTTATGAGCTTTCGGAGGAATGTGAACATTTCATTGGCTGTAACACGCTGCTCGTGTCACGTTATTTTTCTTGGCCACTCAGAACCCACCGGCTGCACCGATGAATGTCTGTGATGAAGTGTGGGGCCAGTTTCACGCGCATCTCTGACACGAGCCATAATTGATGATCTGTGGCGTATCTTGAAGAATGAAGTTGAATTGGTAGTATTGTGAGGTTTGTAACTGAGGCGAATGCTCGTATGATATTCGGGCGATATGTTGAAAATGTAACATTCGTTCGGCAGCAGGCATCGTGTGTTAACGGGTGGCTCGCCCCTCGCTGGTGATTGGTGGCAACACCTCCAGTACACCCTCCAACACGGAGTTGATAAGTACACGGATGTGGGCGCACCGTTCTGCTGATTGGCCTCGCGAGGATCTGGAAGTGAGTTTTGTGCCTGAACGTCCACTGTGTGCTGCGAGAAGCTCCCGGTTGGCTGGCGTGCCGTCTGCCAAGCGCTGATTGGCGAATGGCATTCCGACGTGCTGGCAGCAAGTGACGCCATTTTGCTGGCGTGTGCAGCTGTATTCCGCGGTGTATGCGGCTGTTCCGCCTCTGTATTCTTCTGTACTCTGTGAATCCACGGTGGTTATTGCCCGGTGTGCGTGCGCGCCGAGAATGTACAGCTATGAGCAAGCACCAGATCTCCTTACAATAGTTTTTTTTATATACTAAACTATTCTACTTGTTAAGCCATACCGATCAAACACTGGCTTCTGTTATTTTTAAATTTAAAGTTAAATTAGGATTAAAGTTATTTAGTTAATTTGCAAATAAAGTAAAAACAAGAGGCTATGGCTTTTAAAATTACTGTGTAGGGTAATGTTTTAATACGCTTTCTATTCTTATCATTATGATATTAAAATAAGGGATGGTGTGATAAGTCTTTATTCATTAATTTTGGGTTTTCTCTATTTTTGTTGTAGGTAAAATGGGGAGGGCCCCCTGTAAAAAGAACCCTGATGCACTGTCATTATTAATATAAAGTTACACTGTTATTTCACTGGCATTTGATGTTGATATCATTGTTGCACTGGTTTCCTTGCAATAGTTGCCGCAAGACACTGATGTGAGGTGGAATCGCGTACCAGCGCTCGTCCAAGTGGTAATACATGCCGCGCTCACGGCATTTTCAAACAACTTGTCCTGTGCACAAGTAAATCTATCTGTATCATCGTCTTACTGTCAGATTTTTCTGACAAAGTTCGTTAGCTGGTTGAAGGAAAAAATATTTCCGTGCTGAAGGTCCCTTGCGGACACAAACAAGAAAGAACGTTGAGTGATAATTTCAGGGAGACAAGTATTGGATGTTTACGTCCCCCACGAGATCAATATTTCATTAAAAGGCTCGTCTGATTTTTGTGAAGAGTTCCAACGTGCACAGCTGCAGTTTCCTATTGGCTACTGACCATGTGTTTTAGTGAGAAGACATCTTGGTATTTTAAAGGGTCTCTATCAGAGTAAAGATGCCCCGATACCGGACGTCTGTGATTCGCGATCCATGAGTGTTTATTAGGATGTAAAATTAAGCCGCCGCAAATAATAAAGAGCTGATGCTGGAAAATTGTGATTCGCCCAAAATCCTAGGTTGATGCTGAAATAACGTTATTATAAAAAAACCTTAAATCCATAATAAACAACTGTTATTCACCCTAAATCCTAGTCTAGTTTTGGTTTCGATGTGTTTGATTTGTCATACTGAAAGCCGAATTGAGGCTCTTGGCTCGTAACGTGAGCGTGTGCGCTGTAAAGCGAACTCCCAACTGTGCATCTGGCTTCGGTCGTACAGTTAAGACGTGGCAGTTACGTTCGCAAGTGCACTGCAGGTTGGAAGCTCGCCAAGCGTGCAACCTCGGTGCCATCAACAGAGCGTGAAGAAATGTCCCGCTGTTGGGTTCGCCACTTTCCCGTCGAGTGTCGGCAGAGCGCCGCCAAGACGCAGGTAGTTGCAGAGTAGCGCGAGCCAGCCTGGACGAGCATGGCTCTTCACGCAAACCGATCGGCTAACAACGATACATTTATGACATTCTGGGATTGTTATATAGGATGTTCGCGGTTTCATCTAACTTCTTTAATCAAATCGTCGTGTGACGTGTTTGGTTGTTTACTAAATACGTAACGCATCACAAGCGTTTCATACTCGAGTTATTTTTGATTAAATTAAACTTTCACTTTTATTTTATCTAAAAATTAAAACATTTATTTTATAATTAATAGCTATGAATAAAACCAGAGAGAAAATAGGTTTGTTGGTAATGCCTAGTAAGAAATAGTTCTTAAGCAAAATTTTATTACACGGAGTGTGCACGAATGCGGTGCGTTGTCCTTTTGGTGTAATTTTTTTTTAACTCGGTTAAGCTGCATTTGCATGAGGCGGAGGAATATCCTGGAAGTAGAACTTCATCACGGCTTCAGGGAGGTTGAAAGCCTCCGTGAATGGACTGACTGGATAGTGAAGACTGTCATCGTATTTATTGAAATATCAAACACGCCTTTAAAACTGTGTCATAAGTAATATTTCTTTAGAATTAGTTGAACACGTTATTATTTCAACGGTGTAGGTTAGCCACGCTAATCACAGCTCTCGACCCCATTTTTTAACGATAGAGTTGTCCGATAGTATGCAGAGTGAACCACAGTTTCTGCAGTCTGAAAAGTAAAAGACGAGTTTCCAGAAGTCAGTGTCATTTGTTTTTCTCATAGGGCTCGGATTACCAATTTCAGTAACCGAACCTAACTTACGCTACAATCATAATGACTGATATTGTTAAGTTACTGGTCACGTTAAGTTACTGGTCACGTTACTGGTGTTCGCATACAAAAATGACGACATACCTACGTACTTCGTAATTTGGAATTTCGTATTTATTTAACAGAACATGCCAGTTACCAAAAACGAAATCATCACTATCTTAGACGTACAAATTCAAACACTAGCAAGAAAATAAGCTACCTCCCTCTTGGACTCTTGTACTTCGTTTTGGGGCAATTTACATCACTGTTTCTCCACTCATTCCTCTCTTTTGGACTTCCATGTCCCCTTAATGAACGGAAAGATACATACTCGGTACAAATATTAAAGTGAATACAAGTATACAGTAAGAATTTTGGAAAACCTCATTAAGTTAATGAAGAAAACCTTAGCATGAATAAATTATTTGCATCTTAAGAAGACCTTAAAAATATAGTTGTTTAATGTGAAAGTCGCTGTTCCTGACGGTGGTGGGTGTATTCGCCGGGATGTGATCACCACCTTCGTCGTATGAGGACCGTGAAGAGAATGTCGTCTCGTGATATCTTCGAGCTTTCCTGTCTTCAGGGTCTTCAGAGTAATTCTGGCAGAGAAGGCCATTAGCAGGTTGTGGGTCTTGCCATGCCCACAGATGCTACGAGGCCTTACAACCTCTATGTGACGTCACTGGCAGTGGGCAATACAATCAATACGCGGGCATTGTTTCGGAATATGTAATAATACGGTAAAATAAAATAGGCAGTACCGAATAATACCAAATTTTCGCTGATTTCAATACGTTGTCAACTGTAAGCAAGTTAAGAATGATGTTCAGAAATATTACATAAATATACATTCTCTAAATTATATAAATTAGCTGTACGCAATTTCCTAAATTCTGAAGTATTTACTCCGTTTCTATTTGCAAGCAAGAAAAAACTATGTTCCGAAATATAACCTAATAATTCATTCGTTGAATATTTAAAAAATAATAAATTTATTTATTGTTCCTTCTTTGGCAATGATGTTACGTAATAAAGTTTAACCAATGGGGAAAATATTGTAAATATAACCTCCAAGTGGTGAAGCTTGCTGTTTATTATATTACGCAAAATGTATATGCTGTTTGAAATAATTAGTAGAAACTAACTAATTCAGAATTTCAAATACTTCCGATAAAATAATTGATTCCACTGACATCGTTCTTTAATAAAAACTTAATACTGCAAAAACCACCTTTATGTGGGACTCATAAAATAAAAAGGATAACCTTTACAATTACATGACATGCAAGCTTTACACAATAATAATAATAATAATGTCATTTGAATGTTACCTTTCTACTAGTTGATAGAAAAAGTCTGCTTACACGTGAAAACTTTGTGACCACGAAGTTGTTTCGTGATGTAGTGTTCAACCAGACATCTACTCCTTGACCATTGTCGGAAAACGTAATGACGTGCATTTTAGCCAATCAGAGTAATTTCCAAGACGCCGAGGAACACACAGCTGAAACACTGCGATGTATTACTGCACAGACGCCAGTTTTAATTACATTACTATCCGCCACATGCCTAAACCAATTATCTGCCCAGCCATATTGGCCATTGATGTTGACCAACTGTTGTTCCGTGCTCTGGCTTGGCTAGACGAGGTGGTAAAGCCTTGAAATCTGGGTGGTCATGGTCTTGCCAGGTGTCGAAGTTCTTCAGGCGGCGGTGTGTCTTGGAGATTGCGAAGACAGCAAGGTCTTGAAATCTGGGTGGTCATGATCTTGCCAGGTGTCGAAGACCTTCAGGCGGTAGTGTGTCTCGGATATTGCGAAGGCAGTAAAGCCTTGAAATCTGGCAGGTGTCGAAGACCTTCAGGCGGTAGTGTGTCTTGGATATTGCAAACGCAGTAAGGCCTTGAAATCTGGGTGGTCATGGTCTTACCAGATGTCGAAGTCCTTCAGGTGGCGGTGTCTTGGAGATTGCGGAGACAGTAAGGCCTTGAAGTCTGGGTGGTCATGGTCATGCCAGGTGTCGAAGTCCTTAAGGTGGCGGTTTCTTGGATATTGTGGAGACAGAAAGGCCTTGAAATCTGGGTGGTCATGGTCTCGCCAGGTGTCGAAGTCCTTCAGGCGGTGGTGTCTTGGAGATTGCGAAGACAGTAAGGCCTTGAAGTCTGGGTGGTCATGGTCATGCCAGGTGTCGAAGTCCTTCAGGCAGCGGTGTATCTTGGAGATTGCGAAGACAGTAAGGCCTTGAAGTCTGGGAGGTCATGGTCTCGCCAGGTGTCGAAGTCCTTCAGGCGGCGGTGTCTTGGAGATTGCGAAGACAGTAAGGCCTTGAAGTCTGGGTGGTCATGGTCTTGCCAGGTGTCGAAGTCCATCTGGCAGCGGTGTATCTTGGATATTGCGAAGACAAAACTGGGCGATGGGTGAGACGGCAGGGTAAGAGTGACGAAAGCAATTGGAGTGGAATTTAGTGACGTGTGTGCTGGCAGATTTCAGGAGGTAGCGTCCTGTACATTCTATAGAGCTACACCACAAGGAGTGGCGATGGACATCCGCAACAGGATCCTTAAGCCCTTTGTTGTACTGTAAAAGGTAAATGTAAACGTGGATACGGATACTTGGAATGAAAAAGGCGTAGGTGGTTCTTTCAAAACACCGTTCATATTAGAAACACCATTTAGATTCTCTATTCCACAGTTAAAAACGACTTATTCAAACCGTTGCATATATAAAAAAACTAGGAAGACGACTGCAATTAACTTTGTTACAGAAAGTTCTGTCCAGCCTGAGAGTACACTCGTGAACATAATTTTTTTTAATACTACTTAACACCTTCATTAATTAATTTTCGATTTCTCGTTATATCACTGAAATGTGCTATTTCACTGTGAGAATGTCTGAAACTGGTATTATCCGAATTATTAAAAGATATTAAAATGTTTTCAAAGGAAGTTAGTGTGCAATGACTGAAAGTTGCACGTTGCATGCAACCTCGTAGCCGTGCACTTACAAACCAACGAGTAAGCCGCGCAGTTGTAAAAAAATGAACTGGCATTCGGGAGGACACGGGTTCGATTTCCGTTCCAGCCATCCCGATTTGAATTTTTCATGGTTTCCATAAATTATTCTAGTCGAATGCCGGGATGGCTCCTTATTACATATGCCGCAGACGGATCTTTATCGATTCCTGATTCCCAGAGCAGCTTGCTCCGTCATGCCATTTATGGTTATTTCCAACTTTTCTGAAGCACTAGAGCCCTGCTGAAGTTCTACTTCCAGGATATCCCTCCGCCTCCTGCAAACTAAGCTTAACTTAGTTATGGTTACTTCTGCTACAGGTCGGGAAGATCAATGTTAAAAGTTTGGCGACCAAAACTTTTCACCACCAGGTATAAGTACTAGTGTCGGCAATGTACCAGATTTTCTCTATTTTCTACTTTAAAAACCGGAAAATTCTAATAATCACATAAAACTTTAATTAAAAATTACCTTCTGTGACACCGCGCAACTAGTGGCGGAAAATTTTCCTTTGCCAAACTCTCCCATAACAAATCACGTTTTGTTCCTAACCTCAACTAAGTCTAGAAAATTACACCAGCGGAACAGCGCACTGCATTCGGGTGTGCTCAGTGTAATATTATTTTACATAGGAACAATTTCTGACTAGATATTACCAACACACCCAGTTTCTCTGTTTTTATTAATATTAATTATAAATGAAATATTATAATTTATAGTTAAATAATAGCAAAAGTTCAATTTAACAACTAATAAGTAACTCTAATGTTAACAGAAATACAGAACGATTGTGATTAATAGCATATTTATGAAACAATCAAACACTTCATACATGGGGTTTGATTGAAAGGTTTGATTGAAAAAGTGGGAAGAAACTGTGAAACGACTACATGTAATGACCTTGCAGTTGGTGAGAAGTAAAGCCCAAACTACCTTAGAGGTGACGAAGTGTTTTCAACGCTGGCCACCGTCGCCCTTGCTGCTCGTTTGATTCTGTACCACGAGCATTCAAATTAACTTCAAGCAAGCCGGAACTCTCAACGAGGCCACAACCAAATCCATTCCTAATTCGTTTCTCTGGTTCCACCTTAAGCAAGCAAAACTAAAATAACACCTGAGATTTGATCAGCATTCGTACTGCGTTAATGATACGTTAAGATTACATGGCTTGACTTCATGCAATGTGTTTGATTTCGTCATTTTCCAGTATAAATAAGTTCAGCCATGATTATGTTGGTTGAGAATTCAGAGCCCGTGATAACTCGACGTTCGTAGTTAAGACATGAGTTGAAGCNTCAGCCATGATTATGTTGGTTGAGAATTCAGAGCCCGTGATAACTCGACGTTCGTAGTTAAGACATGAGTTGAAGCCTATGTAACAGATTGGAACGTAAGCTGGGTTAAACTGGCTTGTTAGCTGAGTCATCTGGCGTAGTGGTTTTTCTGTACAGAATTTCAAATAACATTAACATCCATAATATAAATAAGAAATTGTGTACTGTACCATTAAAAGGCAGGTTGGGCACAAACCCTAGCATGCAATCGGCATCCCTGACCCAGTTTTTGTTTTGTCCTTATGAACGAGCCTGAANAGGTTGGGCACAAACCCTAGCATGCAATCGGCATCCCTGACCCAGTTTTTGTTTTGTCCTTATGAACGAGCCTGAAGACTGCAGCTTTCTCCTTCTCCAAGGTCAGGACAAACCGTTCTGGGAAGAAGAGTTGACTCCGACTTCACTCCTTTTATCTTATATCTCTCATAATTACGCAAAAATCTACAGTAGCTACAGCTACACCAAGTCAGCTATTTATTATTTTGTATGAAATATTTTGGAGCGTAAGAACCGCACTATTTTTTAAGCACCCACGAATTAAATTTTTATTTATCATTCTTACATAATGAGGCGTTATACCTCATTTACGGCTTCAAACCATAAATACTGTGGTGCATGAACATAAGTGATATTGAAGATATTTGTGATTTATAATTTGGAGTTATTACATTTTTTTTTTTTTAACTTTTATGGCAGAACGCTATTTTTGAAAGGTGAACGCTTTTCTAAGAAGTGATATTGTAAAAGTTACGTAATAATGTGTTGATTTTTCATTGTCAGTTAACCTAACAAAAAATTAAGCTCTATACCCAATTGTTATCACTCTAGCCAACTAGGGGGCCGCTGTGGCTCAGCGGTTAGCCTAATCGCCTACCAACAAGGCGAACCGGGCTCAAGCCCCGGCCGGGTCACTCTCGGATTTTCTCATGTGGGAATTGTGCAGGACAATGCCGCTGGGATCTCCCGTTTCCCCGCCCTTTCATTCCGGCATTGCTACATAGTAACCTCAATCACTCTCATCGGCAGTCAAGACCCCACCAACCAGGTTTGTGTGTGATATGTGCTTTTAAATTACGCCTTGGAGCGTGGTAACCTTATACCGATGTTTGAATAATTATAGGATATGATAAATTATTATAAATAAATGAAGTTACATCAAAAGTATTGACGTCACGCTATATACCGATAATATCTATCTAACAGGTACCATCGCCATAAAATTGTACATAATATAAAAAATATTGACAATGAGTCTTGTATCCTTTTTTTAGTGAGCATATCGGATAATAATAATTTACGTCATTTGATGTATACTGTTAGATATAAATAAAAGGAAAAAAATTTTATTCAGTTACTTTGCCTCAAGTATGTTAAGAGCATTTCAGTTCAATATTTTGTATTTGTGGGAAACACTTGCGAATCGAAATTCACATTTAATGTAGAACTCATAAAAAAAAGCTTTCCTTATTATTTTGTTACCAAAGTGACAATTTAAGTGGTTCTGGAATGTAGGCTGCAAAAAATGAGAAAACAAGTGACTTGCAGAACCAGAACATTATACATTAAATTTCAGTGGTATTAGCTACTTATGGCTGGGTTTTTTTATGGAGAGAAATGTAGATAAATGCCTCGCCTGTCCTTGGTTATTCAACTTAACTGTAAGTACAGATATAACACCTTGACGCATTCTGCGTGCCTATATTTTATTCTTCAGAACACACGCTCTGGCGAAGCTCGCAGGTGGACGACCGCAATAAGGATTAAGGGTTTTGCGGACGTGATGGGGGAAGGGTGCCAGGACGGCCCAGCGGAACAACCACGTGCGGAGGAA
The DNA here is from genome assembly GCA_002778355.1 of Clitarchus hookeri. Lineage (NCBI taxonomy): Eukaryota > Metazoa > Arthropoda > Insecta > Phasmatodea > Phasmatidae > Clitarchus > Clitarchus hookeri. The sequence continues at coordinate 86,229 of NQII01002031.1, forward strand.
GGCGGATGCAGCTGCATCTCGCAGCTTCCAAGGGACACTGAGCCCACACCAGCGGCTGAGTCTCTCCCGGGCTAGTTTCAGCAATAAACATTGAGAGCTTTTAGCGGGCGTGCTGGGAGAATAACGACACTATATCCGGAGGCATAAAAAACAATACGTGCACTGAACCAAAGGGGTCACTAAAGAGTTCCCGCACGTGCAGAACAGAACAATAAACTTCCAGGCCAGAATCAAGGGGCGACGCCAGGACGACTGCGGACCACAGGAGCAGCGGCCACGTGTTTTACGACTCAAGGGGGGGACGCGTCAAGCACCCCGGCCACGTGCAGGGATGGTGCAAGTTGAATATGGCGATGGACCCTACAAAACGACGGGAGAGAGGGAGGAACAGGGCAGTCAGTCGAGGATCGAGCAGTCAGGCAGTCAGTCTAGGATCGAGCAGTCAGGCAGTCAGTCGGAGGACCTGAAGTGAGGCGTCCGGATCGAGAATGCATCACGATGTCAACCTCAGTCGAGGCCGTCAAACGGGACGGGACGTGCGACGGGAAGAGTCCGAGAAAACGCGGCAGTCAGCCGACGGGAATCTAGGAGGGTGGAGCGAATCCGGGAGAAGACGACAATGGCAGCCGGCCGTCGTCAAACGAAGAGTGATGAGTGGACCCGAGAGGAGGAGCTTCGAGACTAGGCGTCGAGACGCCCACCAAGTGCCGGAGCAGTCCCAAGTCGCCAGCCGAGAGAAGACAGCGCCTCCATCCAGATAAGTAGAGTGATCCAGCGAGTGTGAAGAATCTTGCCTCCACCCCCCCTTCCCTGACGCGGAGCGCCGCGCCAAACAATACGGAGCCTACGTATAAAAGGGAAGGGGAGTGTTGTCTCGTGTGTACATGTATGAGTGGCCCTGTTAAGCGTTAATAAAACTGATTTATTGGTAACCTAAAAACGAGGTGAATTTATTAGTAAATTGGACCTAGAGACAATAGTGTCGACGTATTCCTACGCCCTAACACGGAGGGCCAGCATCAATCGCTAGCGCCTTACGCAGAGAGCAGATTCAATACCTACTTATAAACCATAGCATTGGGCAGGTATCAACCTGATAACTTAATTAATAAATATGTTCCAATTAGCGTACATATACTTAAGGGAAACGTGAACAACTAAAAGACTAAACAGGTATTTTCCAATTTTTATTTAAAAAAAACAGGAACTCGAAGATAATGATGCTATAATTAAGGTGAAATTAAGTCTTACGCTTGTGCTCTATCTAGAAGACTCCAGTCTGGTATTTTATGGGTGTAAACCAACCGAAAATCAGCTTAAACCGAATCAACGAATTTGTACAACATTTTTAAATATTTAATGTATGGTTTGTGTGTCAAAATTGCATCCGAAGTCCTCATTTAAGTTTAGTAATTTCTTATACTTTCATTGTTCGCAAATCGCGAAATAAAAACTGGGAGGCATTTATGCAGAAACTATGGATAAAGGAAGGTTTTATATGGAGAACTGATATTGCTGTCAATTTCTATAAATCCCACAACAATTTACAGATATGTGTGCATCTGCGCATCCAAATTAAGGAGAGGGAGTCGGCTCGCTCCGCCTTAACATAGTTTGCTTTACTATTATACGGGATGTATTAGCCTTTGCCACTTGGAATAAATTGCAAGTTGCTGTTAGTTATGTGTATACTTAACCTGTAGTTCTTAGCGACCTGCAGAATTCGCGTTGTAATTCAGCAGCAGGCTGAACTCCAAATCACTGTGCGTTCGGCCGACTTCTGCCATAGGCCGGGCAGTATGCCTGGTACACCCCGCGGGAATCTTGAGCCAATAACGTACCTTCTGCGCCGAACTGACCAATCTTCTTTAAGGAAGTCAAACAGGCAGGTAAATCCACTTATAGGTAAGTGACCAATAAAACCACTAAGTGTGCTCACTTCTATACCGGGTGATTCTAAAATCATGGGACAAACATTGAGGGGTGGTAGAGCTCACTAAAACAAACAATTATTTTATAGGAATATATGGGCGGAAGTGACGCGTTGAGGCACAAACACGAAAACATAACACGTTAACGGAAACATAAAATGTTCATTAGCAGCACACTTAACGAGTGATTCCGTGCAGAAAATGTTAAAACAATTGCTGGAAATGCATCCACCAACAGTCACGCATGCTTGGCGACCTCTACATATGGCGTGATTGGCTGACAATGGTGGCGTGCGTGAAATACCCGGCGTATTTGAATCTGTTCGCCAATCACTCCACCGACGCTACCAAGCTTGCAATGCTGTCGGTGGTAGCAATTTTGAGTAATTATTATAAACATTCCTGTGAAAAGGCATTTAGCGGCGACGTTGTAAATAAACAATGCGTTGCATTTCATGTGTTATTTTTGTGTTTGTGCCTCAACGCGTCACTCCCGCCCATATATTCCTATACAATAATTGTTTGTTTTAGTGAGCTCTACCACCCCTCANTGTGCCTCAACGCGTCACTCCCGTCCATATATTCCTATACAATAATTGTTTGTTTTAGTGAGCTCTACCACACCTCATTGTTTGTCCCATGATTTTAGAATCATCCTCTATACAGCAGTGGAGTTTATCTTGTTACCGAAAGATAACGCGAATTTTGCAGGTCTCTAGTAATTCGTTAAGTAAATCAATGTATATATCAGATATGCTATACTAGATAAGCACTCGTGGCTTTCGTACAATCCTCTTTGAAGACTCCGTCTCTTATGACCTCGCTGTCAACGAGACGTTAGGCCCTACCAATTTTCCTACCAACCTCTTTTAAAATAGGCGCCCTTGAAATTCTACAATAATAAACAGAAAAATATCTGGCAGTCATACTGCACGGAAAACCGAGAAGGGATGAAAAGTTAATACCGTAAAATTGTACGTTTCGCATCTTTACGGTTAATTGAGCACATTTAAAAAAACAACCTTTGGAAAATGTCACTGTGCCCACTTGCATATATTATAACGTACACAGTGACTGGTGTGCGTCTAGTGTCGGTAACGACGCGGAGAAAGTAGATCCACGTTTTCAGCGCAGAATTAAAGGTAGTAAGTAAACATTCGTAAATACTGAAATTATTTATTATGCCTTCGGCTTTTTTTTAATGCGTTTAAGTGTAAAAATCAGTGAATTTGTAAAATATTTACTTATACAATAATTTCACAATCTCACTCGACCGACGCATGAATAAAGTGATCGAGCCCATAGCAGGGTTAATTTTACATATGGTGGAAGAATACACAATGTACATACAAACATATCTTAAGCATAGCTATCAAAATTTTTCAGTCTACTGTGAACATCCTACAACTTAATGTAACGGTATCGATAACCGAGGCAGGAACGTTGATATAGGAACACATCAACGCATTGTATTTTTCTACAATTTTATTTATCACGTTAATAGTTGCGACAATTTAACGGGTGCGGTCGCGTGAAGATCTCAGATCATTTGTTAGTGTGGTCTATAGCAGTTTAACGATCATTAAGATTCCGTTGGTATCACAGTCGCGAGGTCATGTTTCGTGTTCTGGGACGTCGTGCGCGGAATCGTGACCACACACGCTAATGCTCAGAATTTCAAGACGACCGACTGTTAGGAGTTGTGAATGATCTGCACTCTAACGGTAACACTTCGTATCCATATTAAAATTTTGTTTGAATTTTTAAGCCAATTTTTGAGTTTGTATAGTGGTTGAACTTATGTGAATAAAATATATAATTTTGGTTCACATGTTTCGTTACTCAAATAAAGAGGATATGCCTTCACATATAACTAACATTACATGTGAAACAGGAATGTTCTCAATTCAAACAGGCATTAATAGGGGTAGTATAGGAACAGTTATTACACGGTAATTAATTACCAGACATTCTCTCGTAAATAAGTGAGATTACCAGCACACGCCACATCCCATAATGAAGGATTATGAGTACAGCAGCTATAACTGGTTAACGAACGCACAACGCAATCTTACTGATAGTAAACTAGGCGTGGTTATTAAAGCCTGTGTTCACGATTAAGTGTACACTTTTGAAATCAACCTTTGAAAAATGTCACTGTCCATACTTGCATATACAGGATTGTTCTAAAATCATAGGACAAACATTGAGGGGTTGTAGAGCTCACTAAAACCAACAATTATTGTATAGGAATATATGGGAGGGAGTGACGGGTTGAGGCTCAAACACAAAAATGACATATGAAATACAACACATCGTTTATTTACAACGTCGCCGCTAAATGCCTTTAAACACCAATGTTTATAATAATTGCTCAAAATTGCTACCACCGACAGTAATGCAAGCTTGGTAGCGTCGGTGGAGTGATTCTGATGCTGATGCAGCAGGTCACTGGCGCACCGTTTGACTGCCGTCAACTATCGCCACCATTTTCAGCCAATCACGCCATATGTAGAGGTCGCCAAGCATGCGTGGCTGTTGGTGGATGCATTTTCAGCAACTGTTTTAACATCTTCTGTACGGAATCACTCGTTACGTATGCTGCCAATGATTGATTTAATATTTTTTTTTTTGATTTAATATTTTATTTATTTTTCAACATATGACACTGTACAGGATTGCATGTCAGGAACAGTTAACAAATTTCATGCATACCAGCTCCTAATATGGAGCTCTTCTACAGAAGTTGACATTCGAAAGAACAATAACGGGATAAAATAAGGAGCAAACATAGTGAAGAGGAACCGGGGAAAAATTATCCAAAACCCCATAGTGACGAGTAAGTTAACCTAAAATTTAAAATTTGAAACTTAACTGTGAAGTTNAATTTTAACGGGTACACTGAATAACATGCACTCAGTAAAGTTGGTAACGACAACGACGGAGGGGAAAAGTTCCGTGTCTTAACGTTGAATTAAAACACTTAACCGACGCATGAATGAAGTGATGAGACACATGGCAATGTTAATTTTACATATGGTGGAAGAATACAAAACGTACATACAAGTAGATCTTATGCAGGGCATTCGAAAATGCTTATTTTACCGCGAACAGCCTTTAAATACCTACATTTCTCGTTATATTATTACCGTGAGGTTTTACGTAAACTCCACATACCTTGCGCAGAAAATGAGTGTCGAATTGGTTAGTTGAAACGCGAAGTAGTTACAGCACACCAGTTCAAACAAAGTAAGCCGTAAACATTGAAGTGGCCTCGGGTTTTCGACTGGCATCAGAAAGTTCTGCAAGTCAACGCACGTTCCACCTGCAAGTTGTTTGCACTTCGACTCCGCGGACAAGCCGAACGCAGCACGTGGGGCCGGAAAGTGCGAAACCTTTGATCAGAGAACTAGACACCGTCGTCCGAGAACTACAACCACCTGCATTCTCCACCATCCATCTCCAAGAAGCAAACCACGACCGCGTGTACGCTGCACGAGCACCTTGGGAAGAATAACCATCGCAAAGAAGACATCATAGAATAAGAAGAGGGGTCCAGCATTCCATCAAAAGAATGAAGAGAAGGACAACATGTAAGAACACCGACTTGAAAAACCAAAGCACCAATAAAAAACCAAGAAAAAGTGTTTTTTTTAATTGGGGATGCTCCCCCCCCCCCACCACCTACAAAAAATAACAAAAGAAATAAAAACCAAGAAATTAAAGTAAGAAGAAGCTTCTAAATCTTCCTAAAATGAACCTATAAAATAACAAACCCTACAAAAACTCGAAAAGGGAAATCGTAGAAAATACGATATTCACGCATTACGAAAGAAGGCCAGTAAAACTTTAAAAATTCAGCATGACCAAAAAAAAAACAGGATGTGAGGAGATGTCTTACATGGAGCTATTTCGGTGTTTAAGACAGAGAAGCGCAGGAGCAATAAGGGATACACTGACACGAGCATCTAGTGCACGATCGTCCCTACGTGCAGGGCTCTGACCTGGCATTCAATGTTTTCGTCATGTTGCGTGCATTTATGGGCCTTTAAGCGGTGACCCATCATTTTACCGGTATGAATGATCTACCAAGGTCCAATACAGGACCCTATCGTAGGTTCGCTCGTGTCCGAGTACTACGTTATAAGATATAACGGTCCGAATGAGCCGCTTTAACGATATCTGAGGGCTGCAAAATAATATTCATATCGTGCCTAATACTTCAAAAACTCCATTCCGACCTCGTGTTGCGTATATTTTCTTTTCGTTGAGGCGTAGTTTCGTCAAGCAACGCGTATTTCATACATGCTGCGGTGTGGCAGGCGAGCGACCACCGCAAGCTGTTGGATCGCGGCACGGAATGCCATTCGCCGTTTGCAGTGGTAATAAGCATGGCGATATTGGGCTCATGGGTTCTGTAATATAGGAGAGCGTTCCGCGGAGTGGTTAATCACTCTTTATGTTGTGATGATCCAGTGAAGCGCGTGAAAGTAGCGAGTGCCTGACCAGTGTAACAAGATTCTACAGTTCTCACAGATGGTTCGTTGGTCCTGTTCCTCATGACACGTTTCAATTCCATTAGTTCCAGTGCCTGAATATGCGAACGCTTGGATATGCCCCAAGTGAAGTGACTTTAGATGATCCGGCGCTGCCCTCGCGATGCGCCCGTCAATAAAGCTGAGACTATAACGACATGGTTTGAGGTCGTAGGAGTGAATCAACTCGGAGGACCAGCCCGAAGCCCTGAGCTCATCCTGACGTGAGAAGGATAGCTTGAACGCCCTTTGGAAGCCGCGCAAAAACGACTCAAAAGACCACAGAAGTATTCGTCATGTTGAAGAAGGAATTGCACAAAATCGCTGCAGAAATACTCGTCCTGGCTGGTACGTGGTAGTGGGTCGCGGTGGTGTAGCGGTCAGACTACTCGCCTATCAACACGGCAAACAGACTTCGATTCCTGGCGGGGTGAATCAGCATTTTCATATGTGGGAAACGTGGTGGACGTCACCGTTGTCCAGTCGGTTTTCTCGGTGTGCTTTCGTTTTCCCCACCGTTGAATTCCGCCGCTGCTCTGTCCCCGTCTCGCTTAATTCTTATAAGCACTGAAGATCTCAGCTGTTGAGCGTAGCATAACCTCTCACAACAGTGTGTAAGGGCACCCGGGGATCAATGGCAAGGTAGTATGGATACGGATCGTGAGAATTACGTGCCTTAAGGCTCCTCTTCACCTATTATAGAAAATTCTTCGTTTTATTGTCATAATTTCAGTTTCAGAGAAATTGTTTTTAATGTTTTATTATAGAAAATGTGTGTTTTACGAGTTGTTGAATACTTTTGAGTCTAAATTTTTGTGTGTTATTTGTTGGTTGCAAAATATAAATATGTTATATACTTTTTACAACTAGCAATTAACGCACAGTGAAAATTGAGCACAAAAATATCGAACAGCTCGTGAAGTGTAATTTTCCCTTAACTAAACATTGCCAATACTTACCGTGAAACAGAAATTGTGACACAAAGCGAAGGATATCTGCAAATGAAGTGAAGTCGAGCCCTAAGGCAAGCGTGAGGTCTGAAGCCATCTTGTGTTGACATGCCTGTATCGCAGAGTAGATCATGAGAGAGTCGAAATGGTGTGACGGTTCCTTTGAAGTAGACGTAGCTATTCTCTTATTGACTGCGCGAGGCTCTGGGAACGGGGCCTTGTGTGTCTGATCGACAACTGCGCGCTGCTGAAGTGTTCCCATTGGCTTGGCTGCCGGCCGGCAAGCAAATTAGCGAACGGCATTCCAACGTTGTGTGCAGCGGAGCTCGCGCTATAAGCGACTGTTTTTACTTCTGTAATCATAGCTACTCTGTGCTTTATGTCGCGAGCGAGGTCGTGATTTCAAGTTCGNCATAGCTACTCTGTGCTTTATGTCGCGAGCGAGGTCGTGATTTCAAGTTCGCTGTTCGGGAGCAGCGGTGGTGTAGTGGTCAGACCACTCGCCTCCCACCAAGGCANGAGGTCGTGATTTCAAGTTCGCTGTTCGGGAGCAGCGGTGGTGTAGTGGTCAGACCACTCGCCTCCCACCAAGGCGAACAGGGTTCGATTCCCTGCGAGGTCACCCCGGGATTTTCGCATGTGGGAATCGCGCTGGACTATGTCCCATGTCGGCGGATTTTCTCAGGGATCTCCCGTTTTCCCCGCTCTTGCATTCCGGCACTGCTCCATACTCACCTCGCTTCACCCTCATCGGCTCTCAAGACCTCGATGTTGAGAGAGCCGCCCAAATATCTTCACTCACTCATTACTGGCAGGAACAATAATTAGCGTAAAATTTACTGTGGTACGAAATTAGTAATTTTATAATAAATGCTTAGTGCTATATGCCTCCCGTAAATATTAGACCATCTCCATATTACGCGAAAAGTAGTACGGGATAGTTTCTGCGGCAGTCAGTGAAGTTCTTTAGCCCGTTTGGTCCCAAATTAATTTACAAGCTCAAGTGTTGCAATCGTGCAATATTTTGGTGTGCACTGTACGCGTGTCGAAAGCGCTTCTCGCAGCCAACGAACGTAACGCTGCGTTCTCGATGTTATCAGTACTAACCATTCGCAAACGTGAGGGGCAGAAACTTCGACAAATCAGATCTCTCACTAGGAAAGACGCTCAAACGCAGAGACTACTGATTGCTTGCCGTGTACAGGCGCGACCACAAGTATTCTTCATCCGAGGACGCGGGGACTGGACGGGTTAACGCAGATATCGGCGTGCGACGTAACCGTCGTTACGGTTAAGTAGGTCGGCCGCACGAACACTTCGACGAGAGGCGAGCTACACGCGATTATCAGCGGCTCGGAATCGCGGACANTAAGTAGGTCGGCCGCACGAACACTTCGACGAGAGGCGAGCTACACGCGATTATCAGCGGCTCGGAATCGCGGACACGCCAACGCGTTGTACGTCACGCACGGGAAAGCTGGCGAGGCGCGACCGACGGTGTGAGAAGAGGCGAGATTCCTGCGATGGACGACAGCTCGAGGGCATTCGGCCCGAGCGCCCGACAAAACACCGTGCTTGCGGCCCACGTCGTGAATTCATCCAGTTCGCGGTTAACCGAAATCTTTTGAAAAGCTCTGCCCGACACATTAAGGCCCAGTGCACAAAACCACGCGCATAACGCATGACTAGGGGCAGTGATATCTCGCGGAAAGATTTCGAGGCAAGATACAGTCCAAAGCACTGTAGGGTCGTCCAACTTCTTTGATCGGCTAAAAAAAATGTTCTGGCCCGGGTTAACCGTTTGCGCACGAATCACGAAGGTCCAGTGTCGCAGTTACTTAGTCCTGAGTGGCTTGGTCAAAGACGGACACGGCATCAGCAGCCGATGGAGGTGTCACGACATCTGAGGTGTGTGTATAGTATTGAAGTCTACTGTGTGCTTCGATTTTTACGCTAAAAGTCACTGGCCCCACGCATGACCGCACCGNACAGTCCAAAGCACTGTAGGGTCGTCCAACTTCTTTGATCGGCTAAAAAAAATGTTCTGGCCCGGGTTAACCGTTTGCGCACGAATCACGAAGGTCCAGTGTCGCAGTTACTTAGTCCTGAGTGGCTTGGTCAAAGACGGACACGGCATCAGCAGCCGATGGAGGTGTCACGACATCTGAGGTGTGTGTATAGTATTGAAGTCTACTGTGTGCTTCGATTTTTACGCTAAAAGTCACTGGCCCCACGCATGACCGCACCGATGCTGGCCGGTGTTGCACGTGCACTGCGAGGTTCTGCACGATAGCAGAACACGAAGCCTGCAGCTGATTGGCCAAGGCAACGGAGCAGGTTTCGTGAAACAGTCGCTTGCTCCGCGGACTCCCAGCCGTACACGCCAGGAAAATGGCGTCGCGTTCGCCAGTCAGCGCTGGTAACTCAACTTGCCAGCCGGCAGCCCAGCTGATTGGGGACCTTTCGCAGCCAATCAGGCGTGAGGCCAGTCCCCAGGGCCTCGGGTAGCAAATCAGACTGGGTACGTCCACATCAAAGGAACCGTCACCCCGTCGCGTCTCTGTATACTAACCTACTCTGTGCTTGTGTCGAATTATACAGAATGTTCGGAAACTCAATGACCAAACTCCACGCATAGATTCTTTGGACCAATCGCAATACAAAATCCCTATACACTTATATCCGGAAACGTATTTTTATATAATTAAATTGCATTCAAAGTTCCTGGGTACGACGCCCGGAGAACAAGGCTGTGCGATCATGCATGTACGACAAGTTGAATAGAAAGTAGGCGCACGATGCTGCGTATGAAATAATTTATTGTCACGACGTCTACTTTCTATGCAACTTGCCCTGCACGCATGATCGCACAGCCTTGTTCTCCAGGTGTCTTACGCCGCAACCTTGAACACAATTATTTGATATAAAATTACGTACTGTGTACAGCACGCATAAAAAATTTTCTTGTTCATAACATCGAAAACCTTGAATTAAAGTGGATCTGTCTATCGTGTGGTCTTCCAGCACGTCGAAAAATTAACAAAATTAACATTGTTCAAAGTCCAATTGTTTAACGATTCTTGCAGGGCGGATAAGTGATATGCCTGGATATACTATAGGCTCGCCACGGTAAATTGAGCACTTTTTAATGTCCTTACGGCAAGCTTGTAACCCCAAAAAAAAAATTAGATTTTCTTGTGCTCTCATATGTTAACTTTTGAGAACTATAAAATGTATATACACTGCAGTGACGTGTGGTGAAGTGTTGCAATGTAGGCTGGTGCTTGCTCAGGGTTGTACACACTCGATGCACGCAGCAGGAACCAGTAACCAGAGTGGAGCCAGGAGAAATTAGAATGAACTGCGGCCACTCGCTAGAGAGCGGCGAAGCACCCATTACACACGTACTGTGGCGTTAACTGCACTATTAAGTTTAAGTGGTCCATGTGTAAACTAGCAAACGATTAGGTACAGCACAGAGCAAAACACGCCTTACCTTGCAACAGTTTACCACACATCGCTGATACACTGTGTTTATTAGTCGCGTGGAAATTTTTACATTAACTACTGGTGAAAGGATACAAATAATCTGAACTGTTCTTTCAAGCAAGGCCTTAAAAAGTGCTCACTTTACCGTGAACAGCATATGGCATTGCAGAGATTTTTCTTGTATGTCNTTTCAAGCAAGGCCTTAAAAAGTGCTCACTTTACCGTGAACAGCATATGGCATTGCAGAGATTTTTCTTGTATGTCGTAGTTGCTACGTTTCAATAACTGGAATTGGTTTCCAAAAAGTTTGCAACTGTTGTTGAAGGAAGTCAACCTGTTGTAGCTATATTTAGTATGTATATTGTGCAGTTTCTGTGCGTACATCTATTCCGGCATCTGCGTTGTGTCTTCCAGAGTTTTATGAGTTTCATTTTAAATTTTCTAAATTCCATCCGTGTTATTCTTTTGTCTCATCATTCATTCTCGCGTGTTTTTTTTTTTTTCGTTTCCCTTGTCACGTGTGATTTAATTCATTCTGCATAATCATTTACGTGTTAATTAATTACACGTAAGTAAGCAGCAATTAACCCTGTAATCTTTTTTAAATTTTTTTAAATTTTAAGGTTCTTGTTATATGCTACATATTTTCCCGTGACATGCAACAAAGGAGTGTCCAACAAAACTGTTCATTCAGTTAATCCACTGTAATTGGAAAAACGTTACTTACAGTACTCGTCAGTATAATTGTTTTGAAAAAAATATATCGTGCTAGTAATTAACAGTACCGTAAAACTCGATAACTTTGTGCCACTTTTTGATTTTTGCAAGCATAATCACCCTTTTTTTTTTTAAAGATAACGGGTTGGGAATTTTATCCAGCATAACTAGACATCTCAAAAATGTAATCCTGTGGCCAAAACAAATCCAGGTAGCAAGGGAAGGGAGGGGGAATTGTTTTTGTGTGGCCCATTATTGTATACACAAGTAAGTCAACTATGGGCCACGTCTTCTTGTCCCATTAAAATACGTGTCAAACGTGTCCTGGCCCAATGTTGTCACGCTGCAATTATTCACGAGTCAAAACTGTATACATTTTTGTTTCTTACATTGTCCCTCAATGTATAATATGTGTTCTTCATGTTTTTTGTNACGAGTCAAAACTGTATACATTTTTGTTTCTTACATTGTCCCTCAATGTATAATATGTGTTCTTCATGTTTTTTGTCAAATAAGTATAAATGTCAATTGAAGATCAATATATTATTTAAACGCTAGATAGCTCTCTCGTTCTGAAAGCCGCTGTGGCCCATTGTCGGGTCGCTGGCCCAAAGTTGTCGAATCTTACGGTATGTAACAGAAATAAAGGAATCCTCAGGGAGGGGGGATTTTATGAGACTGCGAGGCGATAAGCAACGTCCGCCGCGTTTTCCAGGTGCTAATACTCGTGAGTCCGTCGGGAGTTGAAACCGGACGGCAGTGGTGAAACACCGACATGCCGACCGACGCCGAGAGATAGTGAGTGGTCTCTGGCGGTTGTGCAACCTTTGCGGTATGGACGGAAGTCCCAGAGCATTAAACGTTTTACGACTTTGTTATCCCGTGCGGCGGATGTCGAAAACTCTCGCCCAGTAAAACAGCACCGACATTCCCACCCCACGCAGTTTCAACGCATTTATACATACTATTCCTCGAGTCGGCCTTTGTAGTTGGCGAGAATCACGCTTGCGTTGACGTTCTACGGTATACATGATGATTCTAAAATCATGGGACAAACATTGAGGGGTGGTAGAGCTCACTAAAACAAACAATTATTGTATAGGAATATATGGGCGAGTGACGCGTTGAGGCCCAAACACAAAAACATAACACATTAAATGCACCGCATTGTTTATTCACAACGTCGCCGCTAAATGCCTTTTCACAGGAATGTTTATAATAATTGCTCAAAATTGCTACCACCGACAGTAATGCAAGCTTGGTAGCGTCGGTGGAGTGATTGGCGAACAGATTCAAATACGCCGGGTATTTCACGCACGCCACCATTGTCAGCCAATCACGCCATATGTAGAGGTCGCCAAGCATGCGTGACTGTTGGTGGATGCATTTCCAGCAACTTTTTTAACATTTTCTGTACGGTATCACTCGTTACGTATGCTGCTAATGAACATTTTATGTTTCCGTTAATGTGTTATGTTTTTGTGTTTGTGCCTCAACGCGTCACTCCCGCCCATATATTCCTACACAATAATTGTTTGTTTTAGTGAGCTCTACCACACCTCAATGTTTGTCCCGTGATTTTAGAATAATTCTGTATAAACATATCACACCATCAGACTACTCAAGGGCATGGAAGTGAAACAGCCGCTTATCCCGCGAGCTCCAGCTGCACACGCCAGCAAAATGGCGTCACTGGCCAGCAACATGTCGGAACGCCGTTCGCCAATCAGCGCCTGGTGACCAGCTTTCCAGCCTGCAGCCCGGCCAATAGGGAACCTCTCACATAGCGCAGTAGCAGCCAATAATACAAAAACATGTTATGCTCGAAATCTGAGTTTTTCTGGAGTGAACGTGTGAATTGCTCTGATCTCTGCTCATGGTTCTCTCGCCAGAGATTCCTGGCTATGTTACTGCAACTTGTACGCGTGTGTATACTTTTGTAAAGGCTGCTCATGGTAAAGATAGCACTTTTGAAAACCCTGCTTAACATCTGCTTGCATGCAGATAGTGTAATAATCCCCTATACATAAAATTAACTTTGCCATGTGTTTCATCACTTTATTCCTGCGTCGGTCAAGTATAACTTAAATTATTAAAATAAATAAATAGCTTTCAAATTTGCTAATTTTTGCACTTATATGCATTAAAAACATAAAACAAAATAAATAATTTCAGTATTTACGAATGATTACCTGACACTTTTAACTCAACGTTAAAACAGGGAACTACTTTTCCTTAGTCGTTGCCAACTTTGCTGGGCGTGCGCCGGTCAATGTGCCCGTTGAAGCATACGCAGGTATGGGCAGTGACATTATCCTAAAAGTTGATTTTAGAATTACTCACTTAACCGTGAACAGCCCATAGGGACGTATTTCTAGCGCGGGGTTATCACCCGCTGCCTTTCGAGGTCAGGTCCGTAGGCGGTCGTAGTCCCTGGAAGGTTGTATCGATTGAGCCTACTATAGTGCGACAGACGAATTCATTGTTGAGGGGGGGGGGAGCTCCCAGAGAAAAACTGCTGACTGGAACGTCTGTCACGTTTCCTACACGCGAAAATACGGGGGCGACCCCATAAAGAACACGGTCCTATCCCGGTTCAGCGAATTGAGAGGCCATCGTGCTGATCGCCATTCCGAATCAGTGAAACCCTTTTGAACAACAACCAAAACTGCTGCAGTTGGGATCACCGGACAACTAGCACGGACAAATATACTGACTGGATTTTACCGCTTCGTTGGTTAGTAACTTGCGAAATCCGCGTTATTTTATTTCTAGAAGCACATAAGAATTCGTTATCTTCTACGTAATCCACCCAGTCCATGTGTCCACTACAGAGACTCAAGCTGCGAAGGAAAGGCATTTATGAGTACGAACCCAGCTATTGAAAAGGCAGTTACAGGTTGATTTAACCTGCCTTAAAGCGGTCGCTCTCGACAGGATTAGTCTGGCGACCCGTTCGTCGGCGCTGAATAACGCACAGGTTCAGAGTTCGGAACTGAAACTCCTCAGACTTTGCGTCGCAAAGTGAACAGCGGTACTGCACGCCGCGGAGGTGACTTTCACAAGAACAGTTAACTTGTAATATTTTCCACCTCGTTAGGACAGCTACAAATACTTCTCAGTAGCTCAGAACACTTTCAACTCGTACAATCAAACATATTTTCAAGGTTAGTTGTAAAAATTTTCGAAATATGAATTACATGAAACACGGAACGTGTCGTACGAAGCTAGGATCGGCGCCCAATGCAGTCGCGTTTCTTCCCCGTGTGTGACGTGATTTGTGGACGCTCTCTAAGCTCTCAAACTGCCCGTCTTCCCCTCCGCTGCGGTGCTCTTCTTTGTCCGATATCGCGTTCCTTCCCCCTTACCCCATCAACGTAACCGCTACGCTGCTACGAGGAAGCGGTCCCGCCAGGATGTCACGGCGCGTGTTGCTTGCTTACAGCTGTGAGTACGGGTCCACCGCCCCATGCTACCGGCCCAGTTAGCTTAATCAAATATGCACATTATTTCTTGGCATTTCTGTGGCACACCCCATTGCATGAGCTATATCGCTGAGTTCCTCTTTGACCCTACTTCCGGATGCTGTTGAAATACATTTATNGCACACCCCATTGCATGAGCTATATCGCTGAGTTCCTCTTTGACCCTACTTCCGGATGCTGTTGAAATACATTTATGTTTCCAGGGGAAAAATATATATATGGTTTAATTATTTTTGTCAACACGCGTGTTACGAATAGTAACTTTGCGGCAAATTACTTGCCCCGTACGTAATTTCATTTAGTGAAAACCGCATTGTGATCTGCAACCGTTCCGGAAATGTTGGGGGTTCCACGTTAGGCGGACTACCCTGTATGTATATATGTATATAATATATATGTGTACACACACATATAGTGTGTGTGTGTGTAGTATAAAGTGAATCTTAAGGGCGGGACCTGAAGCACTAGTTTATGACGACTACTGGGGAAAGTATTAATATGGAGCACTAAGTGTCTGGATAATGTGTGAAGTTAATTGTGACATGCGGATTAATAGCCCATCTTTTAAATCTTAAGTATGCTAAAGTGTCATGGATATTAAGTCCAATTAATGCTTGTAGCCGTTATTATTCCCATGAAATAATTGATGACAGCGACAGACAGGTGTTGTGGTGTTTACAGTNATTAATGCTTGTAGCCGTTATTATTCCCATGAAATAATTGATGACAGCGACAGACAGGTGTTGTGGTGTTTACAGTATTTTCTTTCGTTACACGTTACCCAGACACTGAGTGTTCCATCTTACATATTTTCTCCGAAATTTTTAATGAACTAGTTGCTTCAGGTTCGACTTAAAATATATGTACCGCCCTCAGGATTCGCTTTAGACCATAAGTCGTATATATGTTTTCATCTACTTTTTTCGTGATTAATCTGCAGCTGGAGTTTGTCGGTCGAATTTAGATACCCCCTGTTTGTGTATATATATATATATACACCCCGTGTATATATATATATATATACACCCCGTGTATACACATATTATATTTATAAAATAGGGGTTGTCACCCTGTGTTTTGTTACGAATCAGCACCCTTGTTTTTCTGATGAAGGGGAATAACATTATTAACCACATTTTCACAGGTGTTATATATCCATTCTACAAAACACAGTTCACCGTTTTGTTTCTTAATAGCAAGTATTTCATAGTATTTGAAACGACAATCTTTTCAAAACTATATTTTTGGCGGCGCATAGCCCCCTTAATAATCACTTTAGGGGAAAATTATTCATTCATTTTCGCCTTATATTTTCGTCAGGAATAAATAACCTGCCGAAGTTCGTCGGTGTTTTTAGTAACACGTTTTATGTATGTGTATATATATATATGTGTGTGTATATATATATACACATATAAACAGTAGTACGTACCAACAAGTTTACGAAACATCAAAATCTCATCATCTAACTCCATCTTAATTCTTTTACGAGAATACAATACAGGAGTCTGAGCTACAGAAATAATAGCAGTTTGATTAATAACACTTTCATGAACAGCAAACGTCTTCCAACGTATAATGTCTCTCGCATCAATTTCACTGAAGTTTTTAGCATCAGCAACAGGAGAATTGGGAGCGTGACGATAGAAGCAAATCTCCAAAATACCAGATCCTGTAGAGCAAATCTGTAGACGAAGTTAATACGAACATAACTCTCTTGAGCTTGAGTAAGTTGCTTGACAAATGCATTGTCGTCCTTAGCAATATCAGTATTATAACTTCCTACGTTCCGAAAAACAGGTCTTGAGATGTACCTCCTCCCTCTATAGCGACGTGTGTGTGTCTATATATATATATATATATACNTATATATATATATACACCCCGTGTATACACATATTATATTTATAAAATAGGGGTTGTCACCCTGTGTTTTGTTACAAATCAGCACCCTTGTTTTTCTGATGAAGGGGAATAACATTATTAACCACATTTTCACAGGTGTTATATATCCATTCTACAAAACACAGTTCACCGTTTTGTTTCTTAATAGCAAGTATTTCATAGTATTTGAAACGACAATATTTTCAAAACTATATTTTTGGCGGCGCATAGCCCCCTTAATAATCACTTTAGGGGAAAATTATTCATTCATTTTCGCCTTATATTTTCGTCAGGAATAAATAACCTGCCGAAGTTCGTCGGTGTTTTTAGTAACACGTTTTATGTATGTGTGTATATATATATGTGTGTATATATATACACATATAAACAGTAGTACGTACCAACAAGTTTACGAAACATCAAAATCTCATCATCTAACTCCATCTTAATTCTTTTACGAGAATACAATACAGGAGTCTGAGCTACAGAAATAATAGCAGTTTGATTAATAACACTTTCATGAACAGCAAACGTCTTCCAACGTATAACGTCTCTCGCATCAATTTCATTGAAGTAATTAGCACCAGCAACAGGAGAATTGGGAGCGTGACGATAGAAGCAAATCTCCAAAATACCAGATCCTGTAGAGCAAATCTGTAGAAGTTAATAAGAACATAACTCTCTTGAGCTTGAGTAAGTTGTTTGACAAATGCATTGTCGTTCTTAGCAATATCAGTATTATAACTTCCTATATTCCGAAAAACAGGTCTTGAGATGTACCTCCTCCCTCTATAGCGACGTGTGTGTGTGTATATATATATACACACACACACACGTAAGCTGTTTATTGGCATCTGCAAAAGCGAGTACCCATTTTTCATTGACTCGGTTGGAAGTGATTAGGCCATCCTATCGTTAGTTGTTTCCTAATGGTTCGAAGCCGTCCAGGGCATGTCATGCAAACTACAGTCCGGTTACGAAGCTAATGCGAACGCTCACGTGTTTGAAGTATATTGTGTATTCGCATAATAGCGCGAATTTTGCAGGTCTCTTAATTTGTCGGTGATCTATAGAGCGAATTACACGGCACCAGGCACTGACTCGCAGTGCGTGATCCAGGAGTCTGTCTTGGAGGTGTCGAGGGGGGAAATTTAAGTATGTTGACATTTTTATGTTTCCACTCCAATTTCACCACGTAAGTAATACACAAAGTTACAACTACCATCTTCATTCAAATACATGTGAATAATTTTTAACATAACATAACTTTGCTGTCCAGTATTAAAATATACTTTCTGGATCAGAATTGAGCTCTTCGCCCTACTGTATTCACTAGTCGGCAGCAAATTATTGACTGAAATATCCACTGAGAAACATCTCTCTTTTTTTTTAACCACTGACGATGATTCTGAAGGCAAAACCAGTCAAGATGATAAGGAAGTATCAGCGATATACATTGTCGACCAAGCACGACAGTAATCGATACAGCTCACTTGCTAAGTAACAACCTAAACAGCCAACACGCACTAACTGTACAGATGANTTTTAACCACTGACGATGATTCTGAAGGCAAAACCAGTCAAGATGATAAGGAAGTATCAGCTATATACATTGTCGACCAAGCACGACAGTAATCGATACAGCTCACTTGCTAAGTAACAACCTAAACAGCCAACACGCACTAACCCATCTTTCCTGAACAGCCTGGACCCATCGCACCGCTAATCCATAAGAACAAAGCTGAGAAAACCATTTACAAACCGCATCTACCCAGAGACTGATCTGCAGGTGACCGAATTACTTTCATGGCACCAATTTCAAACTTCAGAACAAATTATCGTAAGTCTTTCTTTTCTCCCTTGCATGTAATACAGTTTATCCCGTATTCCACACAAGTGCTCGCCACGTATGTTCCACTTCGAGTTTTTCTATTACGCATAGTTCTTCGTGGAGAGTAAGAGAGCGCCTAGTTTACGGTTTTTGCCCTCGGTGGATTTATTTAACGATGTCACTCCGCGCATTCAAAAACACCATCTAAACTGCTTTGAATCACAAAATACGTGCTGCATGGCAAATAAAGAAATTGCGTAACGCAATACGTGATGCGCACCGTGCAAGACAAAGCGACTGACTGATAGTGAAGGTTACAAGTTAAGTCGCGGCAGGTCGACAGTCCGCCACCAGCACCCGAACCATGAATGCGTCATTTGCAGTCTAGCGCATGCAACTCAACTTGTTATTCACGTTTGTTTGTACATATTAAATATTTTATAAGGGCTGTCCGTATTGAGTGATGTCCGGTTTAAGGGGCCCGCTTACCTGTCGGTTGAACTGTGTTGCAGAGTGTTTGAAATCCGCTTTTGTTTTTTTGCTAACGAAACTATGATATCCAACGTGTCCCCAATGTGTTTTCCTACGAGAAAAAAAAATAGTGTGTGGGGACTGCACCCAGAGCAAGGTGANTTTTCTATTACGCATAGTTCTTCGTGGAGAGTAAGAGAGCGCCTAGTTTACGGTTTTTGCCCTCGGTGGATTTATTAAACGATGTCACTCCGCGCATTCAAAAACACCATCTAAACTGCTTTGAATCACAAAATACGTGCTGCATGGTAAATAAAGAAATTGCGTAACGCAATACGTGATGCGCACCGTGCAAGACAAAGCGACTGACTGATAGTGAAGGTTACAAGTTAAGTCGTGGCAGGTCGACAGTCCGCCACCAGCACCCGAACCATGAATGCGTCATTTGCCGTCTAGCGCCCATAACTCAACTTGTTATTCACGTTTGTTTGTACATATTAAATATTTTATAAGGGCTGTCCGTATTGAGCGATGTCCGGTTTAAGGGGCCCGCTTACCTGTCGGTTGAACTGTGTTGCAGAGTGTTTGAAATCCGCTTTTGTTTTTTTGCTAACGAAACTATGATATCCAACGTGTCCCCAATGTGTTTTCCTACGAGAAAAAAAAAATAGTGTGTGCGGACTGCACCCAGAGCAAGATGACACCCTCCGAGTGACGGTCGTTCCAGCTGGGACCCGTAGGTGACCGTCATCCCTGGGAATGGCAGAAATGAAACCCTAGAATGGAGCGGCGCTGGAATGCAAGGACGGGGGGAACGGTAGTACCCCGAGAAAACCCGCCGGTAAGCGGCATCGTTCAGCACAATTCCCACATGCGAAAATCCGGGAGTGAACCCGCCGGGGATAGAACCCGGATCGCCGTGGTGGGAGGCGAGCGCCCTGGCCACTACGGCACCGCTGCCCCTACCTACGAAAAGAAAACACATCCCCAGCGAGGACGGAATGGTACTTTCAAGATACCACTCATGCTATAAATATTATTTTGGAGTCCTCCAGCATCGTTAAAAACGGCTTTTTAAGACTACTCTAACTTAAAATATACCAGTCGGACACGAGCGAAACTGCGATAGAAGCCTGCATTGAACCTTACCACAGACTTTCCACCAATAACATTGTAGGGTCACCACGTGAACTCCCGTAGGTACAGACGAGAACACTGCACGCCAGTTCAGAGTCCTGCGTGTAGCGTCGATGGCGCACCAGACGCGCGTGGCACTGTCGCCCTTATCGCTCCCCGCGCTTCTGGGCCTCAAACACGGCTGCATGTAGGCGGGCACCTTAATGTGATGATTCGGATTTATGAAATGTTTAACTCTGGCAGGTCAAGTGGCAAACCCTCGTTTTTTTTTTTTTTTTTAAGTTTTACTTGAGGTCCTCTATAACGTGTCATGCGAGACGGCTTAAACTACTTATTTAAATTACTTTCATCTACGAACCACGCAATTCTCATCCCAAAGGCAGGACTCGAACCCACGATCTTCGGGATGGTAACCGGGAGCTCTATCCCTGTAATACCCGTAGACAGCTGTGCCTGATTAATAATGCAATGTTTCATTTTTTAACATGAATATTTTAAATATGAAANCTCTATCCCTGTAATACCCGTAGACAGCTGTGCCTGATTAATAATGCAATGTTTCATTTTTTAACATGAATATTTTTAATATGAAAAAAAAAGTGTAATTCAAAAACGTATGTGTAGACAGAAATTTAAAAAGAAACCCTTAAAATGTCATAAGACATTTTCTCAAACATCTTAACGTACACAAGGTGATTCTAAAATCATGGGACAAACATCGAGGGGTGGTAGAGCTCACTAAAACAAACAATTATTGTATAGGAATATTTGGGCGGGAGTGACGCGTTGAGGCACAAACACAAAAATAACACATGAAATGCAACACAGTGTTTATTTACAACGTCGCCGCAAAATGCCTTTTTACAGCAATGTTTATAATAATTGCTCCAAATTGCTACCACCGCCAGTAATGCAAGCTTGGTAGCGTCGGTGGAGTGATTGGCGAACAGATTCAAATACGCCACCATTGTCAGCCAATCACGCCATATGTAGAGGTCGCCAAACATGCGTGACTGCTGGTAGATGCATTTACAGCAACTGTTTTAACATTTTCTGTACGGAATCACTCGTTACGTATGCTGCTTATGAACATTTTATGTTTCCGTTAATGTGTTATGTTTTTGTGTTTATGCCTCAACGCGTCACTTCCGCCCATATATTCCTATACAATAATTGTTTGTTTTAGTGAGCTCTACCACCCCTTAATGTTTGTCCCATGATTTTAGAATCATCCTGTATACACATAAAGTATGTGTGTGTGTTATAAATGTAGCAGATGAGACCTTTGAGCGTGATTGACCTGCAACAATGTGTTGGTATTAGACTTAAGTTTCGGCTCGCGGGCGTTGAGCTGGACAGCCCTGANAAATGTAGCAGATGAGACCTTTGAGCGTGATTGACCTGCAACAATGTGTTGGTATTAGACTTAAGTTTCGGCTCGCGGGCGTTGAGCTGGACAGCCCTGATATGCGGCATGTTACAGGAAATCTTTCCACGATGAGTGAGCGATCTCTGGTGAAGTCCGCCTTGCCAAGGGCGAACAAACCACCGGCCACAGTTATCGAGGGCTGACCTTCACGGCGGACAAGTCAGAAGTTGCTCGCTTGGCAAGGAAGTGCCCGCTAGCTACGGGAAGGAGTCAAGGTCCTGCTTACTTAGTGCCTCCCCGCGAGCGACAGCGACTCGCGATGTGGCCTTGTTAGTCACGAGACCTCTCTCAACTGACATTATGACGCGAGGTCATTCGTGCATGCTATGCTTTTGTGTTTAGAATTTAAGAAATGTCACACTTTGCATGTATTAATGCATTACAAGTGACATTATGTATATTCTATAAGTTTTAAAAGGTATTACTTTTGGTAATGCTACAGAGGATATTAAGTGTTTAGTCCAAAACCGATCTGAAAGTGTACAAATTAAAATGTGTTTTTTTAATACAATAATTGAAAAGCTGAGTGCTAGTAATTTTTTTAACTATATGAAACATAATTTTGAAGTATATGTGCTGAATCGACTACAAAATAAATTTTGTACAATTTAATCCTGAAAATTTGTTTTATGGCTTGTGGTTATAAATACTGTTATCGTAAAACGTCCGTAAAAATAGGTAATTTTTTTAAGGTGTGTTTTTACTTTCGCTGGCTTTTTGTTTGGCTACTGTGTGATATAAAACAAAGTGTTCTGCAATGGGCATTGCGACAGTGTGCGTGAATGTCTCAAGTCCCCACGATTGNCTGTGTGATATAAAACAAAGTGTTCTGCAATGGGCATTGCGACAGTGTGCGTGAATGTCTCAAGTCCCCACGATTGTCTTATGAATGTAGCATTAACTTGAGCTGCTGATCCCCCGGTAAACTGCCAAGGCTGTGTGTAAGAATCATTTATAACAATATAGTGATATTGTGAGTGAGCGAAGATATTTGGGCGGCTCTTGATATCGAGGTCTTGAGAGCGGGTGAGGGTGAAGTGAGGTGAGGATGGAGCACCGCCGTTATGAAAGTGTGGGGGGAATGGAAGATCCCCGAGAAAACCAGCGGACCAGCGGCATCGTTCGGCACGATACCCACGTGCGAAAATCCGGAGTCAACCGGCCGGCGATCGAACCCGGTTCCCCTTTGTGGGAAGCGAGTAGCCCTACCGCTCAGCCACAGTGGCTCCAGTGATATTGTCATTTGAATATAACTTTATTCAGTTATGATCACTTTCACCACGCACCAATATCCGTTACGGCGTTCGGTGCCCCAAATGTTTTTTTTCTATAGTNGGACCAGCGGCATCGTTCGGCACGATACCCACGTGCGAAAATCCGGAGTCAACCGGCTGGCGATCGAACCCGGTTCCCCTTTGTGGGAAGCGAGTAGCCCTACCGCTCAGCCACAGTGGCTCCAGTGATATTGTCATTTGAATATAACTTTATTCAGAGTTATGATCACTTTCACCACGCACCAATATCCGTTACGGCGTTCGGTGCCCCAAATGTTTTTTTTCTATAGTTTTTATGTATTGTATAACTCTGTGGTGTTATATCAAACTGTAATATGATGAAATTAAAAAAAATTAACGTTGAAAATTAATTTACAAGAATTAATTGCTGAAATTATGTAATTTCTAATTTATATACGTTTTTTCGTGCAAATTTTAAACTTATGCATGATGAGCACGTGTGTTCAATTGTTGATATCATTAGAATAAAACAAAATATTTCACAAAAATGGTTTATGTGGTTCGCCTATAATTTTATTTTAAATTTAACTAGATACTTAAATTTACAAGTTGCCAGAAGTAAAACCTTAATCACGGGTGAACAAAATGCCAGAAATATATTCGTGGCGTTCCTATGACTTCAATGACTCGTTTATCTTAAATCAAGCATTGTGTTTGTATACCTTTTTGAAGATTGTTTGGCGCAGAATTTAACGATAGAATGCTCACAACTGTGAGTCAAGAAAAAAGTAGCAGAAAGTTATTTTGNGATTGTTTGGCGCAGAATTTAACGATAGAATGCTCACAACTGTGAGTCAAGAAAAAAGTAGCAGAAAGTTATTTTGCAAACGTATATGGAATTTTTTATGAAAAAATATTACTGATATCATGTCACAAAACCGCGAAGTGTCTTCAAAACGCGGGGGGAAAATTTAGGCATTTGAACACCTTATCGCCTTATCGCCTCCATTCTTGAATTTTGTACTTCCTGCTACAACCTGGCAGTGCAGATTTGGTATTTAGTTTTGCTTACTGACAGCGCACAGGGCATGTCTCATTAATTTGTCTGAAGTAGATATTGTTCTGCTGTTATCGCCTGTGCAGATACCCGCACAAAACAATCACTCACTTCTATAGCCCCAGTTATCTGACGTATTCTTTCCGTGGCGAGGTATGTACAATCCAAGCGTTTAACATCTTGATCCTCTGTTTTGATTGGACTGCATTTCTTTAGAGTGAGGTAGAGAGGTTTGAGTGGCTTTTAACAACGAGGTCTTGAGAGCCGACGAGGGTGAAACGATGCGCATATGGAGTAGCGCCGGAAAGCAATGGCGGGCAGGAGATCCCCGAGAAAACCCGCCAGCTAGCGGCGGCGTCATCTGGTACGAGATTCCCCCAGTTGCCCTTGATGGGAGGGGAGCGCTCTAGCCAATACGCCACCGCGACCCCCGTAGTAATGAATAGGAAGCAACAGTGTAACCGAGTGATGGAAAATGCAGTGCAAAGTTTTGGTACTGTGGCAGCGACGAAAACAAATAATAGTGGCTCGCGTGTATATATACAGGACTGTGAAACCCTGCTGCCGAATCAATGCGCGTTATGCTTGATGCTCTGCTATAGTATATTCGCAGTTTCTTCGCATTTTATGAATCAAACCTTTGAAAAATCATCCAATATATAAAATGCTCGGTTCTTTCCTAAATATGCCATGTATCGTAATAGTTTAATACTTCTGTTAACTTAAAAGTATCTTATTTTTGGTTGAATTAAACACGTACCTGTATTTTACCTATACATTATAATAATTATTTTACATTCGGTATGAATAAAAATCGGGTAAAAACGTGCGTTGGTAATGCCTAGTAAGAAATAGTTCTTGTGATAAATATTATTAAAGTGAGTGCGCACGAATGCTGTGCGCTGTCCTTTGGTGTAATTTTATAGACCTAGTTAAGCTTTGTTTGCATGAGGCGGAGGAATATCCTGGAAGTATAACTTCAGCAGGCCTTTAGAAAAGTTGGAAGTAACCGTGAGCGGACTGTAATTTCTACTCGACAGTTAAAATAAATTAGTAATAACAAATATAGTGAAAGTGTAACAATTTAAAAAGAAAAAATGAGAAGCTACTTTTTTTTTTTTTGCTGTGTTGTGCTAAACATTTCTATGCATTTTCTGAAATACGAGTAGTGGCAGAAAGGATCTGGTAAATTTAAATTGTCCTCGTAGTTTCATCAAAAGCCGGGAATGTTCAAGGATTCAATAAACAGAGGCCGGGAATGTTCAAGGATTCAATGACACGCACGCTAAACTTCACCACAAAACACTTAAAGAGTACATGGGGCCGCGGTGATCTAGGGGTCAGACTACTCGCCTCTCATCTAGGTGAAATGTATATTGACCTCCGCTTCTTGGTGGCCGTGCTCGCTTAATCGTTATGTTCGTACTACGACATTATTACAACACCAAAGAGATTTATTGAAAATTCATAACTATTTATCTGGAAGCCTTACAAAAAATTATCAAAAACAAGTCATTCCAACTGGCTTTATCTAATTTCTTATTTGATGTATGCTTCTCTGAGGTCGACGAGTCTCTTCCTAACCTAACATAAAACTGTAAAGTTACACGCTTGTAATTTGCAGCATATTTGTGATTTGATATAATGATACACCGTGCCATGCGTTACCTTGATATGAAGTGATGCATTCATGTATTACCATAATTACAATGATTATTCGTAAAACTATTTCAAGATTATATTTAGGTCAATATGTTATTCATGTTTCTGTGCNACCATAATTACAATGATTATTCGTAAAACTATTTCAAGATTATATTTAGGTCAATATGTTATTCATGTTTCTGTGCACTAATTGTAATGTACTGTAGTATATAAATGATCATGCCATTAAAATTTTTACGTTAATTAATAAAGTGTGGAAAATATTTAAGGAGTCCCAAAGCAACCGTCAGTCCGAGTTGCAGCTATTTTTATAAATCATGTGGTTAAGGAAGTAGGACTGACGATGACTCTCACTCAATCTCAGGCATCACTCAGTTTATAAACACTTGCTCGTTAACTTGTTAATTAGGAGAATTCTACAGTGAGGATATCCTGTAATTCGTAAACTTTCTGAGCATTTACGAGTGAGGTGAAACTCTCAGCTTCTCCTCAACGCCCTTGNAGGCTCAACGTCGATAAAAATTAAATCATGTGGTTAAGGAAGTAGGACTGACGATGACTCTCACTCAATCTCAGGTATCACTCAGTTTATAAACACTTGCTCGTTAACTTGTTAATTAGGAGAATTCTACAGTGGGNTGCTCGTTAACTTGTTAATTAGGAGAATTCTACAGTGAGGATATCCTGTAATTCGTAAACTTTCTGAGCATTTACGAGTGAGGTGAAACTCTCAGCTTCTCCTCAACGCCCTTGGAGGACACGGAATCAGAATTGTATGGGCAATTAAATGCACTATAAAGTGTTAGCGCACGTGATTTAGCATATTGTAGGCAAGGCGGCGGGGAGAAAGTAAGTTGAGAGATACATTTCCCGAAGTAGAAACATAAATTTTCTAGCCACTTCACACAGGCCAGTTCAGAAGCGGACTGGAACGGTCGGAACATCCGTTGGAAATAGTATTTATAAAAGTTATTATTCATTGATTTATTTCTGATATTATTATTGTTGGTATTATAGGTAATAAAAGTGCAATCTCGATATCGAAAATTAAGAAAATTACAGCAATTAGAAAACATTTTAACGAGAATGGAATTCGTGAGGAAGATTTCTGATCAAACCCACATTCGAATGGTAATCTTTTTTCACAATCTATAAATGTTTTTTTTTTTTGCTATTAATGTATTTAGTAATATTATTAAATTTGTAATTATAAAAAGTGTATCCAGACTTGAGTTTTTAATTTAAAAAATGGGTTGGGATACCAGGAAGTCCGAAGGTATGGAATACCACAAAGAAAATGTTCGAACAGGTTAGTGATATTTTCAGTTTATCAAATGTTTCTGGAAGTAAGATATTTAGTTAGAGTTTAAAATTTAGCCAGATGTAATATTTTTTACACGTCGATGTTCTTTCATTTTTTTCATCTCTCTTATCTCATATCTTGACTGTGAGGATCTCAGTGGGATGCTCACGTTGTGATGTCGATTCTGGCAATAACTCCACAGGAAAAGGCAGTGTGTGTTACGGTGTACATCAACACATATGTTAACAGTGTCAACTAATCCTGAGATATGGCTCGTTCCACTTTGTTTGCCCGGTTTTCTACGTTCTTGTCGGGAATTCTCAAAACTGTATGGGGAGAGCACGTGGTTACTATAGAGTATCGCCTTCTACACATTCCTAAAACTTAGAATGGTGGTGTATGGTGGAGTTGTAGGTGTTTCACACGCAATCACATTGAGAAGTAGATAAGCATGCCGCTGCTCTTATAGAACTGTTGTGATTCAGTGAAGGTGGACAAGCCTAGCAAACAGCAGCGACGCGTTGGTACCCAGGCCAGGCGGAGAATCCCAAACACATTACAGCAATAATAGTTTATAAACCACATCAGCGAAGACCCAGCGGAGCTCCCCTCCCGGCGGTGCGGTAATAGTGACAATTACGCCACCAGGAACTATATAACACGGCAACACTTTGCACGCGCGGTCTGTCAGCCTGTCTGTCTGTGGACCCACGCCGAGGTGAAGCCAGCAAGACGCAGCTTGGCGTGCCGCTCGTCGCCTTCCCACTCACCACTCAGCCCACGGCGATGGTATCGTTCAGGTTAGTCATATACTGTAATGGATTAGGACGTCCTTCGCCAATAGCTTATAATTACTGTAACTCCTAAAAGGAGTATTAAATATCTGTTCTGTCTTCATAATTAACTTCAGTTCTTCCCTCATAATAGTATAAACCTTCCATAGTCCCTAGACACAAGTACAAATCAACAGGAATAAAAAAAAATTTGTAGCTGAAATTGTGCCATAAAATCGATTACATATATTACTCATTCAAGTTGCACAATTGTTGTTTTGATGCTTCCACCCACCTTGTGATATCCGACCACTTGCTTTCTTACAGAAACCGCGATTTCTGTAGAATTATTTGCCTACGATTAATTTCGAAGTCTACTTTGCTTCTAGAATAGATTGAGTCTCGTGACTCCAGTGGATCTCGACGGCCACGGCGGTCGAGCTATGCCTCGCCTGCCACCCACGGTTTCCTATTTTTATTCATGCTCGTAAATTATTTGATGCTCATCTGTGCGCCATGGCAAGCGTAGAGACCATAGCCTAAGCGCATTGACCCGAGAAGCCATGAATAATGCGCGCCTTGCGCATAGACGCAGTTCGGCGTCGGCCGTAGCGCTTTGTCGATTTTTATATTACGTAAACATAACCTCACTAGGACCGCCTTAAAACGGACCCGGGGACGACACAACTCAATACCGAAAGTAACTGGTCATTGAGGTCAAACAACATTATTTAGTTGTATGCTAATTACAGGCGAATAAAAATCGTATTTGAAATATAATAAAAAGATTTTGAACATAGTTGCATAGCGATAGTTTACGTTTATGTATGTGTAGTATGCTACTGTACTGTTAAGTAGAAATAAGAAATTCTCCGGTGGTGGCAATCAGCTCAGAGGGGGCCGTGGTAGCTGAGCGGTTAGACTGCTCGCCTCCCACCAAGGCGAACCTGGTTCAATCCCCGGGCCGGGTCTCTCCCGGATTTTTTGCTAGTGGGATTCGTGGTGGACGATGCCACTGGCCGGGGTGTTTTCTCGGGGATCTCCCGTTTTCCTCGCCCTTGCATTCCGGCGCTACTGCATTCTCGCCTTGTTTCATTCTCGCCTTGTTTCATCCTCACCGGCTCTCAATACCTTGTTGTTAAGAGCCGCCCAAATCTTTCAACTCAACTCAGCTCAGACCCCGATATCAGTGATATTGCCTATTATCTATGGTAATGTATTTGTATAGACGGGTTGTGCCTCGGCTAAACTAGATCAGTCAGTATATAAATAGTAGTTTGATTGTCCCGTATAGCCTAGTTATATAACACGACCGGGCATGCTTGGTTGTAAACTCTTAGCAGAGAAATTGTTGATTTCCTACTGCCGCAGTCCGTCATCAACACTCACTTCTCGGTGATGTGCCGCGCCGCCGTACACTGTATCGACGCGATGAAGAAAAAAAATGTATTTTATATTTGTATCACATACTGGTCAACATTTAGACGTTGTCTGTAGTTACTCTTTCCTAGCAAAAAAAACCTCGCATAATTTTTGCATGATTACATGACAAATTCACAATTTTATTGTTTTATTAATGTACAAATTATGAAAATTAACTACGTACAGAAACGAGGTAATTCACAGTGGAAGAAGATACCAAGAGTTACTTCAAGTCGTCTGTAAAATCGTACAAGAAAATTACTTTGCAATTCCAAAATTGNTAATGTATTTAGTAATATTATTAAATTTGTAATTATAAAAAGTGTATCCAGACTTGAGTTTTTAATTTAAAAAATTGGTTGGGATACCAGGAAGTCCGAAGGTATGGAATACCACAAAGAAAATGTCCGAACAGGTTAGTGATATTTTCAGTTTATCAAATGTTTCTGGAAGTAAGATATTTAGTTAGAGTTTAAAATTTAGCCAGATGTAATATTTTTTACACGTCGANTATCAAATGTTTCTGGAAGTAAGATATTTAGTTAGAGTTTAAAATTTAGCCAGATGTAATATTTTTTACACGTCGATGTTCTTTCATTTTTTTCATCTCTCTTATCTCATATCTTGACTGTGAGGATCTCAGTGGGATGCTCACGTTGTGATGTCGATTCTGGCAATAACTCCACAGGAAAAGGCAGTGTGTGTTACGGTGTACATCAACACATATGTTAACAGTGTCAACTAATCCTGAGATATGGCTCGTTCCACTTTGTTTGCCCGGTTTTCTACGTTCTTGTCGGGAATTCTCAAAACTGTATGGGGAGAGCACGTGGTTACTATAGAGTATCGCCTTCTACACATTCCTAAAACTTAGAATGGTGGTGTATGGTAGAGTTGTAGGTGTTTCACACACATGATCACACTGAGAAGTAGATAAGCATGCTGCTGCTCTTACAGAACTGTTACGATTCAGTAGAGGCGGACGAGCCTAGCGAACAGCAGCGACGCGTTGATATCCAGGCCAGGCGAAGAATTCCGAACACATTACAGCGATAATAGTTCATAAACCACATCAGCGAAGACCCAGCGGAGCTCCCCTCCCAGCGGCGCGGTATTTGGGACAATTACGCCACCAGGAACTATATAACACGGCAACACTTTGCACGGGCGGTCTGTCAGCCTGTCTGCCTGTGGACCCACGCCGAGGTGAAGCCAGCAAGACGCAGTTTGGCGTGCCGCTCGTCGCTTTCCCACTCACCACTCAGCCCACGGCGATGCTATCGTTCAGGTTGGTCATATATTGTAATGAATTAGAACATCCCTCGCCAATAGCTTATAATTACTGTAACTCCTAAACAGTGTATTAAATATCCGTTCTGTCTTCATAATTAACTTCAGTTATTCCCTCACAATAGTATAAACCTTCCACAGTCTCTAGACACAAGTACAAAATATTAGAAACGTAACAGAATGTATCATTTATAACTGATTTTCTTCGACAGGAATAAACAAAAATTGTAGTTGAAATTTTGCTATAAAATCGATTACATATATTACTCATTCAAGTTACACAATTGTTGTTTTGATGCTTCCGTCCACCTCGTGATGTCCGACCACTTGCTTTCTTACAGAAACCACGATTTTGTAGAATTATTTGACTACGATTAATTTCGAAGTCTACTTTGCTTCTAAAATAGATTGAGTCTCGTAACTCCAGTGGATCTCGACGGCCACGGCGGTCGAGCTATGCCTCGCCTGCCACCCACGGTTTCCTATTTTTATTCATGCTCGTTAATTATTTGATGCTCATCTGTGTGCCATGACAAGCGTAGAGACCCTAGCCTAAGCGCGTTGACCCGAGAATCCATGAATAATGCGCGCCTTGCGCATAGACGCAGTTCGGCGTCGGCCGTAGCGCTTTGTCGATTTTTATCTTGCATAAACATAACACTCACTAGGACCGCCTTAAAACGGACCAGGGGACGACACAACTCAACACTGAAAGTAACTGGTCATTGAGGTCAAACAAAATGATTTATTTGTATGCTAATCACAGGCGAATAAAAATTGTATTTGCAATATTATAAAAAAATGTTTGAACATAGTTGCATAGCGATAGTTTATGTTTTTGTATGTGTAGTATGCTACTGTGCTGCTAAGTAGAAATAAGAAATTCTCCGGTCGTGGCTACCAGCTCACAGGGGGCCGTGGTAGCTGAGCGGTTAGACTGCTCGCCTCCCACCAAGGCGAACCCGGTTCAATCCCCGGGCCGGGTCTCTCCCGGATTTTTTGCTAGTGGGAATCGTGCCGGACGATGCCACTGCCCGGCGTGTTTTCTCGGGGATCTCCCGCTTCCCTCGCCCTTGCATTCCGGCGCTACTGCATTCTCACCCCATTTCATCCTCACCGGCTCTCAATACCTTGTTGTTAAGAGCCGCCCAAATATTTCAACTCAACTCAGCTCAGACCCCGATATCAGTGATATTGCCTATTATCTATGGTAATGTATTTGCATAGATGGGTTATGCCTCGGCTAAACTAGATCAGTCAGTATATAGATAGTAGTTTGATTGTCCCGTATAGCCTAGTTAAATAACACGACCGGGCATGCTTGGTTGTAAACTCTTAGCAGAGAAATTGTTGATTTCCTACTGCCGCAGTCCGTCATCAACACTCACTTCTCGGTGATGTGCCGCGCCGCCGTACACTGTATCGACGCGATGAAGAAAAAAAATGTATTTTATATTTGTATCACATACTGGTCAACATTTAGACGTTGTCTGTAGTTACTCTTTCCTAGCAAAAAAAACCTCGCATAATTTTTGCATGATTACATGACAAATTCACAATTTTATTGTTTTATTTGTACAAATTATGAAAATTAACTACGTACAGAAACGAGGTAATTCACAGTGGAAGAAGATACCAAGAGTTACTTCAAGTCGTCTGTAAAATCGTACAAGAAAATTACTTTGCAATTCCAAAATTGGCTGAAAATAAAGAAATTCTGGCATATCTTTAATTTGTGGGTGCTCCTGAATTTTTGTAAAATAACTTTTTCTAAGCATACCTTAGAATAATTTAAGAGAAGATATTTAAATTCCCCTTGTTAAATTTCCTGCAAATAATTTGGTTCATCATTACAAAAACTTTGACTTTCGCATATTATTTTGCAAAAATCATGGGATCTAAAAAAAGTTTCATCTGAGGAAAACGTAGTTACGGATAATGTCTACAAGTGGGAAAATATGTGTTACAAATATAAAATAACAAGTTTTTTTCATTTAAGATATGTTTTTCTCATTTTGTATTCTTCCGCCATACGTAAAATGTACATTGCCATGAACCTCGTGTGATACCTTTTGGCCCTTTGAGGCCCGCGCGCACGTATTTAGTTACGTTATTCCGCCAGTGTTTATCAGGGTCGCACATAAACATCACAACCCAAGAATTATGTAAATAAAAATATATTGTTTTAATTACTCAGATGAGCACTGTGGCTTGTAAATCACTTTGATTGGGACAAAGTCAACTCGCCATTCCACCGGCTGACAACCAGCAAAATAATACGAAAGAAACGGTTTCTGTGTATTCGTGATGGATGTAGCCGAATTTAATTTTATCTTGTCTTGAATGCCAGTAAACCTTTACCGATTTCGTAGTCGCAAGGCTCAATCCCTGTTATTCAGCCAAAAAAAAAAAATCCTAAGTTAGTTCTTGTTTTGTTACATTATGTTCTGTTAGCACTCAATGCTAAAATGCAATTCTTCGCCTTTCTGTCTGTGAACACACTAGGCTCCAGTCCATTTCAACTAGATGCAGTCAATTGGCCAGTCGCATCAATTACGAGGCCGCCATATTGGGATGGTGGTGAAGAAGGAGAACTTTAACCCCCTGGCTAATATTTAGTAACTCGAAGCAAGTTTCAAATTGATTTTAGTGGTCTTTACACTTGTTTACGTATGATAGTAACTTCAAATTAATTTTTAGCATAAACCATATTTTATAACTACCAGGGATGCTGTTACGTTATCATTGTTTTTTTTTCTAGGCCCCTCTCCGCTTCAGTAAACATGGGCGGCTCCCCGCAGCGGCGCCGCGCACAAGTGCACTGCGGATGGAAACTGCGCAGGAGCACCGCGAGGCCTGGAGAGTTGACGGCCGACAGCTGGGGCCCAGCTATTGAATCTGGCGCGAGGCGGGTGACGCGATAAACGCGAGTTTATCTCGTGTTATCTCCGGCGGTTCGTATCCGGCTAGAACCGGTTACCGGTCCCGCCGAGTCACCCCGGCCGAGATGCTGCTCTTACAACAACCTCGCCCGGAGCCGCAGTCGTAAGAACGTCTTTGAAGAAGTCTCCGCCAGTTAGGCAGTTCACAGTTAATTGAGCAGTTTTGAAATCAACCTCTAAAGAATTTTACTGTCTCCCCTTCCACCACCACCCTTATATTTAAACTGGCACACTCACTGGCATTCGCCTNCCTCTAAAGAATTTTACTGTCTCCCCTTCCACCACCACCCTTATATTTAAACTGGCACACTCACTGGCATTCGCCTAGTAAAGTTGGCAACGTCGCGTCGTTACCAACTTTACCAACGTTACTCTCCGTCGCGACGGAGAGAAATAAGTTTCATATCTTAATTTACATTTTTTTAAGTATTTGAACATTTATCAAT
This sequence comes from Clitarchus hookeri, assembly GCA_002778355.1. Lineage (NCBI taxonomy): Eukaryota > Metazoa > Arthropoda > Insecta > Phasmatodea > Phasmatidae > Clitarchus > Clitarchus hookeri. Next base: position 120,221 of record NQII01002031.1, read on the forward strand.
ACTGAAATAATTTCTTTTGCATGTGTTTCCTTGAATGCACAAAGTGTAGGATTTAGCACATTTGTAAAATATTTCATTCTGCAATAATTAAACAGTTTCACTTGGCCGGCGCATGAATAAAGTGATGGGTCTCATGTGGCAATATTAATTGTAGAAATGGTGGAAGGATACACAATATGCATGCAAGTGCTCAGTTTGTTATGAACAGCTTGTATATTTCACAAAATTACAGTTCTCAGTGTAAATAATTAAATTAGTCGTATACAGTCAAATTGTCTATGTCAGACTGATTGCTTAAATTGTATCAGCCTTTCGTGAGCTCATCCCACCTGCGTTGTGTCGCCTGGGAGGATCACAGAGTCAGCAGTACTCGACCGGAAGTACCCCCGGCGACTCCCCGCAATAACTCCCGCACACGGGTCGCTGCCTCCGTGCTGTCGGTGACCACTGTAACTCGCCGAATGCACTACAACACTCACCAGATACCGTCATCCGAAAAGTCAGAAAGACTGCCTTCGGCGGGGTAAAGGGTCGTATTTATGTCTGCGCTAATCCTTTCCGGATTACCCCGTACTTGCACGCGCAGAGAGACGACCTAATTCAAAATCGAGACGTTTCTTAAAAAGGCGTGAAGATCCCCGACATTCTCGAAGATGCTCGTCACCGCCAAGATGTGAGCTGTTGAGGGATACGTCAGTCATGCCATGTATCCTCCCTTACAAACAACGTCATCTCGAGATGCACTCGTTACGTTGGGAGTCACAGNTACGTCAGTCATGCCATGTATCCTCCCTTACAAACAACGTCATCTCGAGATGCACTCGTTACGTTGGGAGTCACAGACATCCGCTGTCAGCTTGACCGGAAGCTGGTGGAGGGCTCATACAACTGTACATATGGCTAGCGCAATTTATGTGCAGAAAAACACGTGACAGGCATGCATTGATAACCTACTACACGCACAGTGACGGTTTATAATTATAGACGATGGTTTATCGCAGGAAAACGTGCCTGTTTCCATGGATCCAACGAACTATACACATGTTCGACAGTGTTGTCCTATTATCGGCTGCCATGCTTGTTTAATGCTACATATTTGGATAGGCTATCCAAATACTTTTTTTTTATGTCCTGTTTCTATATTTAGTGTACAATACTATATTATTAACAATGTAGTTGGTTNTATGTCCTGTTTCTATATTTAGTGTACAATACTATATTATTAACAATGTAGTTGGTTTCAACAACAAACTCATAGTGTACAGTGTGAAATCAAGCTCCAGAGCAAGGGATAGAGGAAAGGAGGTCTCAAGTCCCCTTAGGGACTTGAGACCTCCTTTCAAGTGGGCTTTATTCTACGGAGCTTCATGTATCGATTTGCTTTGCAGGGAATGACTGCCCACAATGGATCTGTAGGTTTGCTTCTACAGGCATCCTCGCAACAGTACAGTGACTAGTGTTAATTATCTTAGTCAAATAGATTCAAGAGACATTATATGTTGGAAGACTTTTGCTATCCAATGAACTTGTTGCTACTTCTAATTCTGTTATTTCTATTTCTCCGTCTCCAGTATTGTATTCTCGACGTAGGCTCGCCATCGCAACCCAGAATCCGTCACTGGAAACAGCGCATAAAATTCTCCATACTTACTTCTTTCTTCAATACACTGCAAAATACCTCACTCTCAGTACTTAATTACATCAACAGCATAACGTATTCTTTTCTCAAATAGTGTGTGCGATCTGCTTGCGGCGAGTATTTCCGCTCGAGCTGCTGCACGAGCGCTGCCTTGCAGCAGTGCGGCTGAACGACACGTAGCTCTAAGCGCTACAGCTGCGCTTTTCCCGCTCAACATCCCTCAAGTTGACATCATGATGGAAATATCCACGAGGAGTAATGGCAAACAAGTCTTTCCGAATTAGTCGGTGAGGGATTTCGGCTGCACTTAAGTAGTTAAAAAATCTCACATTATGTTCCACCTTTTTACAATATTACATCATTTTTCTTCGTGGTATTAAACAATCTAAAAAAAAATTAACAATGGAGGAAAACTACTGTTCAAAAACGAATGAAAAAACTTTCGAAATTTTAAATGTATACTTTTTTTCCGTACAAATTGCAAGCTGGAACATAATACTGTTACGTGTTGCTGGTCTGCATAGCTTCCCTCGCCCCGTCCCGCTCGAGCGAGTAAATCAGTGTGTCAAGGCCAGAGTAGTAACCCGAGGAGTGCGCGGAGATTTACAAAAGAGTGCCGCTGCCACGATAAGCCTATCGGGACTCGTGCCGCCTTTTGTTATTGAAAGGATTGAATGTCCGGGTTTTTTTTGCAAGAATGTTCTGGTCATCGCCCCTTCTCTCGGCGTGACTCGGGTTGCGGGGAACATTCTAGATCGGGCCAAAGAGATTGTTTAAGTCACGACGGGCCTTCGAGTTGACGGTTTGGAGTTTGTTTGGATTGTACAACCTTAAGCGCCAGGTCTGCGAAGACAGCGAAGCGACGAGTGGCGACGATAGTAACCAGTGGGAATGAAGTCTGCGGACTGCGAGCATCGGTACAGTGAAGAGTGAGATTGGCGGGTGGGACTATTGAACNGCGCGCAGCACTACGTTGTCACGTAAAATCTTCGCCCGTAAAACCGACTTTACAGGCAACCATTTTTTTTGCAAGAATGTTCTGGTCGAGAGAAGGGGCTTCTCTCGGCGTGACTCGGGTTGCGGGGAACATTCTAGATCGGGCCAAAGAGATTGTTTAAGTCACGACGGGCCTTCGAGTTGACGGTTTGGAGTTTGTTGGATTGTACAACCTTAAGCGCCAGGTCTGCGAAGACAGCGAAGCGACGAGTGGCGACGATAGTGACCAGTGGGAATGAAGTCTGCGGACTGCGAGCATCGGTACAGTGAAGAGTGAGATTGGCGGGTGGGACTATTGAACAGGATAAGTGAGTGACAGACATTTGGAATGATGGCAATAGACAGATTGAATATGTTTAACTAATGAGTGTTGATTGGCTGTAACCTATATAGAGACAATGTTAAGAACTAACTTTAAAATTTAGATAGACATTGTAATAAATAATAATTGTGTAAATAGTTATAGCAGTAAAAAAAAATTTAAAATCTAATTTAGTTATTATATTTTTACTAAGACCTTCATTCCTCACGAACTCGGATATGACCCTGGCGACTTGTAACTTTACGTTAGGGTACAACCTTGAAAATAATTCGGCATATTATTATAATAGAGACTATTTCCGTGAAATTCCGGTTTGAGTTGCAAATTTAAAATCTAAATAGCCAAAAGTTGAACCCTTACCGCAAATGAAACAAGTGTCTGATTTAAAATAAATTGCAAAGATGCCACTATTCTGACATCAAAAAACAGATTAACTGAAACTAAACTTTGTGTTAAGATAACTTTTTCAAATTTGTATGAATCAAAATTTTAAGTTGGAAGTCTCACATATACTCGCTAAAAAATATATTGTTACGTGCGTCAATTCTCGCCTCGCGCACGAGCTCCCGTCATGCGCAGGCCCAAGGTGGTCTACGCCATCGCTTCGCCCGGCTCCTGGGTGGCGTCACAGCTCCCGCCTCCCCCTGCTGGAGAAGCCGACGAGTTTAGAGGATGCACTAGAATATTCTGGGAACTAGGCGCAACACATTTAGAGAAATTTCTGGTCCAAGGGTAGGGAGTCTTGGTAGAAGCATTCTGGCTGAGTGCAGTAACCGTACGAAGTCGAGTGCGGCGACGGACATCGGGGAAGAGGACGGACAACGACGGGAGATCGCGAGACGACGGCAGACGGGGTGTTTATGATGTGAACAGACGAGAGGGCGTGAAACTCCACGAGTGAAGGCTACTGTGCATGAGATTGCTCGGAGGACTCTAGAGCATTGCGGACTGGTGGGACCTGGACTAAACTGAGGTGGGATTGCATGACTGTGGGATACGGACTTTATTGTAAATATTGGAACTATCAAATATGGACATATAATATACAAAGTAATTCATTGGGATTTGATACACTCTCTATTATGAGTGATTTTAAATATTTAGTTACATTGATTTCTTTGGGGTTATTGTAAGCTGTATTTATAGAATTTATTAACTGTAAGTTACAAGAGATAACAATTTATTGTGAGATAATGAGACGAGAGTATTTTCATTGCAATTATTTTTAATGAATTAGGAAATTTTAATTAACCATTTTAATTCATTGAGACCTCCATTCCTTAACGAACCTGGTTTAACCCACTGACTTTGAGAAAGTGTAACAATATTATAAACTCTATTTTTCAAATAACTTGACATTTTTAATAAGTGAACATTGATAACTTGTTACAAAACCACAAAAGATTCCCCAAAAAAAAAATCTGACTTTTGAACTACCTTAAAAAAATAACTTCTTAAACGCTGATAGGGGCGAAGTGAAGATGGANGGCAGACGGGGTGTTTATGATGTGAACAGACGAGAGGGCGTGAAACTCCACGAGTGAAGGCTACTGTGCATGAGAGTGCTCGGAGGACTCTAGAGCATTGCGGACTGGTGGGACCTGGACTAAACTGAGGTGGGATTGCATGACCGTGGGATACGGACTTTATTGTAAATATTGGAACTATGAAATATGGACATATAATATACAAAGTAATTCATTGGGATTTGATACACTCTCTATTATGAGTGATTTTAAATATTTAGTTACATTGATTTCTTTGGGGTTATTGTAAGCTGTATTTATAGAATTTATTAACTGTAAGTTACAAGAGATAACAATTTATTGTGAGATAATGAGACGAGAGTATTTTCATTGCAATTATTTTTAATGAATTAGGAAATTTTAATTAACCATTTTAATTCATTGAGACCTCCATTCCTTAACGAACCTGGTTTAACCCACTGACTTTGAGAAAGTGTAACAATATTATAAACTCTATTTTTCAAATAACTTGACATTTTTAATAAGTGAACATTGATAACTTGTTACAAAACCACAAAAGATTCCCAAAAAAAAAAAATCTGACTTTTGAACTACCTTAAAAAAATAACTTCTTAAACGCTGATAGGGGCGAAGTGAAGATGGAACAGTGCCGAAATGCAAGAGCGTGGGAAACGAGGAGTGCCCCGACAAGCCCACCACCTAACGACAACGTCTGGCGTGTTTACCACATCTGGAAATCCAGGTTTGTCTCCGTCGGTTTTCGACCACTGTTCGCCGTTTTGGAAGGCGAGTGCTCAGACTAATGCACAACCTTGACCTTCGTTTTCGTAAGTGCTCGGGTAAATGTAAAAGAAAATACACGCAAATGTAACCCGTATCCTTGGAATAAAAATAGGATCTTCGCACGTGGGACGATGCCGCTGGTCGGCGGGTTTTCTCGGGGATCTCCCGTTCACCCCGCCCTCGCATTCCGGCACTGCTCCATACTCAACTCACTTCACATACATCGGCTCTCAAGACCTCGATATTAAGAGCCACCCAAATCTCTCCACCCCCTCCCCCCTTTCAGCAAATTCTACAATAGCCTTCTCATTTGATTCGGACCCCGCTATAATTGTTACTGTTTTCAAATTCTCTGCCACACACCCTTGTTCATCTGTCCTCGATCCCTGTATTGCCCGTAATTGACGCCTTTGTGGCGAAGTTTGTTTTCTTTTACTTGAAAATCCGTGGTTACTTTACTCGTGTTATAATTTCTAATGAACACGTAAAAAATAATGTCATTACTTGGGACATCTAATATACATAAATCAAACATATTTTTGTTATGTTTTCGTGGTCTTATTACATACCAAATTCCCAACGAAATACATTAAAAAATGATAGCGACGTAAAGTTGCCATAGGCAGTTTGCGAGCAGTTCGAAAGTCTTACTTTGGGGTTACTCTTTTGCTAATTTGTTTATCTTTCCGCCCATCTAAAATGAGCATTGCCAAGGACACGCTTACGTCATACGTTGTTCGGCCAAGCGTTTACCGCGAAATTGTTACGAACGCAAACGTCCGCCGTTCCTACATCGCTGCCAACATAACAGGGGTTTCCCAGGCTTTCGATTTCAAAACTCCTCGGCTCGATAAACAAGTGAACAAAGAAAAGCGCAACGTAAGGGTACGTGAAGAAGACATTGTTCGTGTCCTTGGCTGAAGAAGTTGTTCGAGACTGTATTCGTCCTCTTGGTTTGAATGTCAACGACCAACTGACATCACAAGTGTTTGGTGAATTTGTAAGAGGTCGACGCAAGTTAAAAGCACTTAGGGGGCTGGCATTTATCGTCACCTCCAGTCTTTCTTTGAATTACCGTGCGACGTAAATACAAAATTTAACCTAGTTTTTGTCAATTAAGCTAAAAAAAAATGATTTGTTTTGATAATTCGTGAAAGCGGGGCGTGTTCGAGAGAGAGAT
>NQII01002031.1:128199-150630 GCA_002778355.1 Clitarchus hookeri
GTGTGTATGTGTGTGTGTGTGTGTGCGTGTGTGTGTATGTGTGTGTGTGCGTGTGTGCGCGTGCGTGTGTGTGTGTGTGTGTGTGTGTGTGCTGCGGTACCATCTGTGTTTTTTTTTTTTTGCAGTTAGGAAGGCGAATACGGAAATTATGTTCCCAGGAAGTTTAATATCGAGGTTTATACTGACAAACGTCGTCCTTTCCCGGCTGCATTGCACACTGATGATGGAATTGTGTGCAAAAACTGTCACCAAGTTAGTGAGATGAAGGGCTCGAGTCCTCCTGTCATGAAGGCGCTAAGTCCGAGTATATTTACCAGAGCTGTATTAAAGAGACCATACTACTTCACCCTTTCAATCGCAGATAAATAAATCATTTCTGACTTCGAGACCAACATATCTATATAATTCCCTGTAATTTGTCGGGACCAATAAAAACGTGTTTGTGTTTGATAATGGTAACAGCTGTTCATGGGAATACAGATTATAGTCTTAACAACGAATACAGTAATGTATCACATACCTGAGGGCCTTCACTTATTGGACACTGTTCTCTGCAGAGACTAAAGATGAGGTAGACCTAGTATTCGTCTTCTGCGTACGTATCCAACATTAACCTACCGCAAAGAAACACAAATGTCAAAATCACACGGTCAACAGTGATGAACATGTTTAATTATATATGTTAATTTTTAAATGACAGGCACTGTTATATTAACAAAATATTTTTACTAGTTTCAAATTTAATTAAACCGCATTACAAATTGGTTTGAGGAAGTATGAAAACATCTCAAAGCATTTGTTTCCTAAACAATATTCTAACCTCAAATTAAATCCACGCCGTTTCTGCTAGTCGTGTTGGCAGAACAGCAGTTCAATGTTGGGACCCTGAGGCTAGCTGTGCACAGCCAGCGAGGTCGGTCTACCTCATCTTTAGTCTATGGGTTACTGCTGTATACAGTGCATATCATTAAATCTACTTCCTAGGACACCATAACTGAAAAAGTAAAGAAACCACATGACCTTCATCGCCACATAATCGTCATCGACATCTTCATCATTGTCATCTACATCGTTGTCATAATCGTCATTGCCATTACTATTTGCATGATTATCGAAATTAAACAATTTGACGACAGTTTCCTCGTGCATGAGGACACCTAATGCTTTATGGTTTACGCAGATGGAATGAGCGGACTGGCAAGATCAAAAGGGATGCTCTGATGTAGAACGAACTCTCATTAAATATCCACTTACTTGGGATGGATAAAAGTATTGGCAACATCGTTATAATTCGTACCTGGCTTTATCGACATAGGACACACCATTTATATTCCTTCAACATAATCTAATCGTCCTCCATGTTTACCACCTTCTGCCACGTGTGTGCAATGAGTCGTAAACCGTCAGCGCGTTCATCTATGCTAATGCCCCGCAGTGATAACCCTGTGGCTCGGATTATGGCTTCTCTTGTGTCGTACCGTCTCCTGCGAAGTCGTTCCTTCATTTTGGGAGAAGAGGTCTTAATCGCATTTACTTACATCAGGTGAATAGGTACTGTAGATGTTTAAGTACCTCCCTTCGCCGGTCACTCAGGAGATCTGTCACTGCGTTATCTGTGTAGCAGGGTGCGTTGCCATGAAGAATGATGGAAGTCCTTGACAGGAAGAGCCGTCGCTTTTCCTTGAGTGCAAAACGAAAGTGGTGTTGCAAGAAGTTGCAGTAATATGCTGCATTAGCCGTCTGCCTGTAGGCACAGCATGGTGTGTACTACACCATGTAATACACCACAATGATCATCGCCTTCACAATTTGTGCAGTGAGCACTTTCTTTGGACGAGGTGATCCAGGATGCTTCCATTCTTGGCTTACTGGATTAAGAGTAGTTCGTATTGCCGAATCCAGGTTTTAACCATGGTAAAAATCCTCCCAAGAAAGTCTTCAACCTCCCTCTGGTAGCGGTTCAGCAGATCCTATGCTAGCGCATAGCGATGCCATTGTTGCATCTCGTGGATTTGATGGGATATCCAACATGCTACAATATTGTGGAACCCAAAATGTCACACTGAATGCGGAGCAGGGTTTTGTGGCCTACACCTAGCTATCTCCTTCGGCTAAATCAAGTGCAGTTCATCAGCGATTGAAATCCAGCAGGGAAGCAAGGAGATGAATTATGTCGTCTGTTGGAGATCTTCCTGAACGGGGGCGAACCTTAACTACGCCACTGCTTTCTCGAAACACTTTCATCCATCGCGTCACTGTACGATGCGGCACCGTTGCATAACTACATGCTTTACGCAGTCCCTGACAGTGTTGTGCACTCTGAGCACCAGGACCACTCGAAGGATTTCGGGGATCTGAGACAAAACTATTTCTGAGGCCCCAGATTGTGGGGGCAAAGGGCATAGTTTTTTTTTTTGCGACCACCTATTTGAGGTAACACTACGTTATTTAAACATTAATAACATTTTTTATTCTACGTTACCGGTAGAAAGCATTTTGCTTGGTAACAGGTTTACCATTATCTATTCACCTAACAAATATTTATATTTTATATGAAAAAAATAAGACCCTGTTCACATTAAACAATGACGCGGTACTATATATACATTTTTCACTGGCAATAAAATGTTAATAAAAGTTTTATGAAAATGGAAATTTTTTTGATATTCGTCATTAAAGATAATTCTGCAAAGGGAAAGAAGAATTTCTGCAATAATAAAGTAAACGTAACTTTTGGCGACTGTTGGGAATGTCCTTAATCGAAGGCAGCGATGAGAACACAGCCGGTGAGAATGGAGGTGCATGCGTTCAAATTGCACATACTACTGTAGCTAGCAGAGCTGCGGTGGTTTAGTGGTTAGACTACTCGCCTCCCACCTAAGCCAACCGGGTTCGATTCCCGGCGGGGTCGCTCCCGGATTTTCGCACGTGGGGACCTCCCGTTTCCCTCGCTCTTTCATTCCGTCGCTGCTCCATGCTCACCTTCACCCTCATCGGCTCTCAAGACCTCGCTGTCGAGAGTCGCCCAAATCTCTCCACTGTAGCTAGCCCGTAACACCATCCAGCTTCCCTCGTCTATTACTTTGCATAGCATTGTAATGGCACTCTCGATATCCTGCGCGCGGTTTGCTAATGCATTTGGACCGGCCGCGACTATTTAAGAAGTGGATTTCGATATGTCTGGTCGGTGCCGTACTGCATAGTGAAGGACCAAGCCGATCCAGTAAGTTTCCTATTTTAAACGAACTCCCGACACCATGCGTATACTGTCTAATAATCTGCATAAATGTGTTATTAATCACACAAGTTATGTGTACGTTTTGCTTCGCTGTACAACACTGGCAGAAAATTATCGCGGCAAGTACTTAGTCTAAAGGATTACAGGAGCCCCTTGGGAAATAGAGTCTGGGGCAAATTTGCCTCCCCCCTCTCCTTCCACAATGTGGGGGCAGAGGTTACTGAGCAGTTAGACTGCTGGCCTTCCACCAAGGCGCACCGGGTTCAATCCCCGGTCGGGCCACTCTGGATGTTCGCAAGTGGGAATCGTGCCGGACGATGCCGATGGTCGGCGAGTTTTCTCGGGGATCTTCCGTTTCCCCGCCCTTGCATTCCGGGCACTGCCCCATTCTCACCTCATTTCACCCTCATCGGCTCTCAAGACCTCGTTGTCAAGAGCCACCCAAATCTCTCGACTCAACTCAACCCCCCTCCGTAATGGTAGGCCCTACCGACCACACGCTACTCCGCGTGTTGTCTATTCTTCTTTCATAAACATATTCTTACGCGCGGCCATGGGAATAATTGACAGCGGACCTGGACTGACGCCCCTGCGCCATTCTGCTCGACTAGTCTACGACTCGAGAGCACATGCAACAAGCTTCCAGCTAACACCGCCCTCGGCGTGTCCCGAGGCGTGAAGAAGGTTCTGAGCCAGGCCACCTGCGATATAAATACAGCCGCAGCCAGAGGTTCTGTGATCTGTGATGGCCACCTGGCTCGACTGCAACAAGTGTCTAGCGAAGACCGGAGCACCTCTAAGGAACGGTGTTGAATAACGAGGGCGCGAGAGACCGCGACGGGCGAGTACGGCGGTGACGAACGAGAGTACACGAGCGACGCGGAGGGCGAGGTAACCGACGAGTGCAGGGCGTCTGTCTACGGGATCGCTCGGGGTGTACAAAGCATTCTGGATAGGAAAGACTGGTGGTATCTGGACTGAAACAAGGTGAGACTGAATGGACGAGTGATACCTGTTTGAATGCTAATACTAGAACTGTCAGATATCAAATATATAATTCGTAGTAGTAATCCAGCAGCTGTTAATGAACTGTCGGCAGAGACTGATTTTAACTGTTTGGTATTATTAATTTATCTTAGCTGACGGAAGTCTACATAAATATTAGCTGTAAACAGCAAGTGAAGCCATTAATGTCAAGATATTTAATTTTGAATATTTANCGGAAGTCTACATAAATATTAGCTGTAAACAGCAAGTGAAGCCATTAATGTCAAGATATTTAATTTTGAATATTTCTTTTTTATAACGTTTATAAATAATTTAGGAAATTATTATTGGCTATACGCCCAGAGGTTTTGGAAATAAACTGAAACAATGTTGTTGGAGTGCTTCCACTGTCGTCATCTAACCCGCTGCGCTGGAGTGTTTGACTGAGTAACACCCAGCCGTTCTCACTCGCCGTACTTCCACGTCTGTCCTTCTCTTATCAGCAACGGAAACCTCGTGACTCTGTGACTAACGCCTTCGACGTGTCAGCAGTGTCGCCACTGCCTTTCATACAACTCAAGTATATTCCGAACGGCATACTGTATGCCCGTGCTCACTTGTTGTCCCCATCTGGTTTCTGGGTTGCACGATTAAAGTCACTCCACCATAAAGTGGCTCGGAACTTCATTTTTTTTATACGCAAGTTGTTGATTTTAAAAATGCTCACTTTATCGTGAACAACTTTTAAAGCACCCTGACGCACTGAGTGGCATGCGCCCAGTAAAGTTGGTATAGGTTGCTCACGGTAAAGTGAGCACTTTTGAGGCCCTAGTTACGTTTTTCCTATCAGACATTTTTTTATCCTTCCGCCGCTTTTTTAAATAAATATTGTCATGCAAGTAATAAACACAGTGCACATATTTCACCGGATTCGAAAGTTAACGTCTAAGGCTGCAATAAAATATATTCATTGTCTATTATTCCAAATGAGAGAGCTTCAAAAAGTACTCACTTTACCGTGAAAAGCCTATAACGATGAAGGGAAAGTAGTTCCAGATCTTATTTCATTTCTGTTAACAGTCATAAGTCGTACTGATGAACTTTTTTTTAATTTATCTATATACTTCGAAATATTTGAAATGTAAAGCAGTCACCTACTTTTAAAAGTTAAACACAATCAATAAATAAATATATCGAAATAAATAATTAATAAACCTTTTATTGCAGTAAATTGTACATGTGTGTATGCGTATCAAGTGGTGAACAAGTGTGATACGTGCACGAAAATGTACGCTGAGCTGCCAAAGAGATCACTTTCATCAGCGCCCCTTGTGGCAGCGACTAAAAATAATTAGCGGAGTCAAGCGTCGAGGAACATTGAAAGATCTTCGATACTAGTTTATCAATACTGGATACTACGCAATAAATATGTTTATACACAATTAAAATAATTATGTACGTTATAGTCAAAATAATGATCCTACCAATTATGTTCAGACTTTATTTTAGATCATTTTTTTTATACTCTAAACTGTAGAACATCTTAGGTGTCTTTCTGCTTGGCAACCACGGGCGGGCGCCTAGTTCACCTATAGGTAGAGACCTGAAAAATTCGCGTTTTCCATTCGGGACAAGCTACAATTCGAAACCCCATACGTTTGTATTCCTAATGCTATTGGTCCATCCGTTAAATTACACCTCCTGGACAACTCTGGGCCTATAATAAATGCACAGTAAAATGGAGACCGAATCACCGTCTTCCGCTAATACAAGAAGCAACCAATGAACAGTGATATCTGCATGATTCTGCATACGAAAATGGAGTATAGCCTACAGGTCATTGAACTCGCGAATTTTTGAGGTCTCTACTTATAGGTCGCACCTGCCCTGTTCTTATTTAAAGTAAACTTGTTGTGTAAGCACACCAGAACGACTTATCTTCTGTGTGACGCTCTTATTGACTGCCGTGAACTAAAGACAGTGTGGTTAAGATGAAATAAATAAAAAGCTAAATTAAAACAATATTCGTCATATGAACTGTTACAATTAGAATAAGGCAAATTGTATTAAAACTAAAAAATAGACATCTTAAATAAGTACTGAAAGGGATTATAAATAATTACTTTTGTTGTAATCAGTTATAGAGGTAAAGGCCGTTTATGTTAAACTGAGCACTTGTGAAAGCCATGCTTAAGATCTACTTGTATGCNCCCGCTGCGCTGGAGTGTTTGACTGAGTAACACCCAGCCGTTCTCACTCGCCGTACTTCCACGTCTGTCCTTCTCTTATCAGCAACGGAAACCTCGTGACTCTGTGACTAACGCCTTCGACGTGTCAGCAGTGTCGCCACTGCCTTTCATACAACTCAAGTATATTCCGAACGGTATACTGTATGCCCGTGCTCACTTGTTGTCCCCATCTGGTTTCTGGGTTGCACGATTAAAGTCACTCCACCATAAAGTGGCTCGGAACTTCATNCTGTATGCCCGTGCTCACTTGTTGTCCCCATCTGGTTTCTGGGTTGCACGATTAAAGTCACTCCACCATAAAGTGGTTCGGAACTTCATTTTTTTTATACGCAAGTTGTTGATTTTAAAAATGCTCACTTTATCGTGAACAACTTTTAAAGCACCCTGACGCACTGAGTGGCATGCGCCCAGTAAAGTTGGTATAGGTTGCTCACGGTAAAGTGAGCACTTTTGAGGCCCTAGTTACGTTTTTCCTATCAGACATTTTTTTATCCTTCCGCCGCTTTTTTAAATAAATATTGTCATGCAAGTAATAAACACAGTGCACATATTTCACCGGATTCGAAAGTTAACGTCTAAGGCTGCAATAAAATATATTCATTGTCTATTATTCCAAATGAGAGAGCTTCAAAAAGTACTCACTTTACCGTGAAAAGCCTATAACGATGAAGGGAAAGTAGTTCCAGATCTTATTTCATTTCTGTTAACAGTCATAAGTCGTACTGATGAACTTTTTTTTAATTTATCTATATACTTCGAAATATTTGAAATGTAAAGCAGTCACCTACTTTTAAAAGTTAAACACAATCAATAAATAAATATATCGAAATAAATAATTAATAAACCTTTTATTGCAGTAAATTGTACATGTGTGTATGCGTATCAAGTGGTGAACAAGTGTGATACGTGCACGAAAATTTACGCTGAGCTGCCAAAGAGATCACTTTCATCAGCGCCCCTTGTGGCAGCGACTAAAAATAATTAGCGGAGTCAAGCGTCGAGGAACATTGAAAGATCTTCGATACTAGTTTATCAATACTGGATACTACGCAATAAATATGTTTATACACAATTAAAATAATTATGTACGTTATAGTCAAAATAATGATCCTACCAATTATGTTCAGACTTTATTTTAGATCATTTTTTTTATACTCTAAACTGTAGAACATCTTAGGTGTCTTTCTGCTTGGCAACCACGGGCGGGCGCCTAGTTCACCTATAGGTAGAGACCTGAAAAATTCACGTTTTCCATTCGGGACAAGCTACAATTCGAAACCCCATACGTTTGTATTCCTAATGCTATTGGTCCATCCGTTAAATTACACCTCCTGGACAACTCTGGGCCTATAATAAATGCACAGTAAAATGGAGACCGAATCACCGTCTTCCGCTAATACAAGAAGCAACCAATGAACAGTGATATCTGCATGATTCTGCATACGAAAATGGAGTATAGCCTACAGGTCATTGAACTCGCGAATTTTTGAGGTCTCTACCTATAGGTCGCACCTGCCCTGTTCTTATTTAAAGTAAACTTGTTGTGTAAGCACACCAGAACGACTTATCTTCTGTGTGACGCTATTATTGACTGCCGTGAACTAAAGACAGTGTGGTTAAGATAAAATAAATAAAAAGCTAAATTAAAACAATATTCGTCATATGAACTGTTACAATCAGAATAAGGCTAAAAAATAGACAACTTAAATAAGTACTGAAAGGGATTATAAATAATTACTTTTGTTGTGATCAGTTATAGAGGTAAAGGCCGTTTATGTTAAACTGAGCACTTGTGAAAGCCATGCTTAAGATCTACTTGTATGCNATCAGTTATAGAGGTAAAGGCCGTTTATGTTAAACTGAGCACTTGTGAAAGCCATGCTTAAGATCTACTTGTATGCACATTTTGTGTCCTTCCGCCTTATGTAAAATTAACACTGCCAGGGGCCTTACCTCTTTATCCATGCGTCCGCCAGGTGAAACTATAAAATTATTAGTAAAGTCAATATTTTACAAATCCGCTAACTCTTACACTTAGATAAACATAATAATTAAAATAGCTGAAATTGGCGTGAATGTCTACATTTGTTTAAATAAATAATAAGTCAGGTCAAAAAACAGCGTTTGATATACTGTTAC
This sequence comes from Clitarchus hookeri, assembly GCA_002778355.1. NCBI lineage: Eukaryota > Metazoa > Arthropoda > Insecta > Phasmatodea > Phasmatidae > Clitarchus > Clitarchus hookeri. Next base: position 136,813 of record NQII01002031.1, read on the forward strand.
TAAAAATAAGGTGATTTACTTCATAATTAATAAACTACTCAAACTCAATGAGTGGTGGAAGCGATTATCAATAAATAAATATGGGAACGTGTTTTCGATGTTAGAATTTACTTTTGTTTGCATTCAGTTATTGAGGTACATATAACAAATGAAACTAGTTCCGTTTGCAAACATGTTCAAACATGGCTGCCGAACNCAATGAAACTAGTTCCGTTTGCAAACATGTTCAAACATGGCTGCCGAACGCAGTTAAAAGAAATACGTATAGACTATTGGCGATTTCTTCATACTTTTTTTAATCAATCTTTTGATAAATCACTCCATGTATAACGTGCTTAGTTATTTCCTAAATACGCCACGTATCGCATAGCGTTTAATATTTATGTTAACTTAAAAGTACGTTATTTTCGGTTAAATTTATATTTAAATTATATTTTATTCATATATTACGTTATTCTATTTATAGTTGATGTGTATAAAAGCAGTGAGAAAATGGGTGTGTTGGTAATGCCTATCAAGAAATAGTTCTTACGCAAAATATTATTACACTGAGTGGGCACGAATGCTGTGCGCTGTCCCTTTGCTGTGCTTTTCTAGACGTTTTGTCAGCATGAGGCGGAGGAATACCGTAGAAGTAGAACCTTATGGCAGGGCTTCAGAAAAGTTAAAAGTAACCGTCGACTACTCGTGTGACTGTGGCCTAAAGAAAACACAAAAAAATACATACATTGTCGTGTAACAATCCACATTGGAGAAGTTATAAAGAGCAATTTTTTTTCAATCTCCAATAACACCTTGCGCGGTAATCCGGGGGTTTTGACCAGGACGGGGCGGGGAGGAGGGGGGAAGCTGCTGTCGCTGAAGTCAGGGAAAAGAATGCCCGCTGTTTGCGGATGAGCGAAATCCGACGCGGCCAAGCTGTGTGCACCTGTAGCGGCGTCGAGGTTAGGGCTAGAATGTCGCGCAGGTTGCACGCTCCGGGACGAGCTGAACGCAGCAGTTACATGTTAGGTGCAGCAGCACATGGCAGGGGGGGGGGAGGTGGACTGCTGCACCCACACAATGGCGGCAACACAACAGGTGCGCGCGCATCGTTACGCAACTCGACACCGGAGCAGGGACCTTGAACGGCCGAACCCTACCTGCTGTTCCGTTACCGCCCTGCCTGTGCGACGGCGTTGTCCACTAGCTGCCGCGCTAAATTCGCCTCTCGATAAAACGCGTGTGCGTAATGAAAGTAGACACTCTCTTAAGAACCTGTCACACTGTCTAATTTTCGCCTTCAAACATATTTGACAAAAAAATTTGAAGACGAAATAAGACCATCAAAATGTTTCCTTCCAAAATAATTTATCGAATAATTTTGAATGTGTTTAAAAATGTGTCACGCTGTTTTTTTTTTTTACTGGTATTATTTAATCTGAATTTTTATTTAAAAATTATTTTCAAATTGAGATACTGGTGTTGTGTTTCCACGCAGTCCATTAAACAGGGAGAAAAGTAATGAATGTTGTGATGCATTTTCACTTATTTTACTAAATTCAAATTTTGCGTATCAGAGATGTTTCCTGCACAATGAAATTTAATACTTCTGAGTTCTTGATAGTAATGTGCAATATTCACTTAAAATAGCATTCATGCTCAGGCACCTTATACATAAATGAATTATCTTCATAACTTATTTCGTTTCCAGCACCTGTTCATTATTTTTAAGTTTCGTGACGTCAATTTTTGTCGTGCACGATTCTGATAAGCTGAGACCGTCATACGTCAAAGAAATTTTAGAACCAGTCCAATCTTCAAATGTTTGATGGAAAATGAAGCCGTCCAACTTTCTCAGACAGATATGGCGGCGGTTATTACGTTTCGATGACGCCATAACTGCCCAACTTTATCTGAACAAACTTATTGGAAGCAGTTTGACGAAAAGTTTTGACAGTGACAGGGGCTCTAACCAAACTTATTCAAAGCAGTTTGACGGGAAAATTTGACAGTGTGGCGGGATTTTAGACACTGTTCATAGCTATAGTGAACTTGTGTACAAAGCATCATCGAAGTGTAGACATGGATGAAATATCGACATTTTAATTCGTATCGAGTGCATAAGGACTTCGGCTAATAAGACTGCAGAAAGAAGAAGAAATTAAAACACTTTATTTATTTTGATAATTTAGTGAAAACAATATTTTATATTTTTATTTCTGTTTACACATAATAAAAGTTCAAAATCTGTTATTTACTGAATAAATATCTACTTTACCAAAATTAAGTTAATTTCTAGTTGTGTGCGACTGGTTAAATACATCGCGACTACACTGAGAAGCCAAAAAAACTGGTACACCTGCCTAAAATCGTGTAGGGCCCCCGAGAGCACGCAGAAGTGCCGCAAGACGACGTGGCATGGACTCCACTAATGTCTGAAGGTATACAGGAGGCATTGAAATATGCGCCAATTTGAGAAAAGGTTGCGCGTCTGTCACGTTTAATGATTCTCGTCAGTCGTCGTTTGTCCCGTTCGTTCACGATCTTCTTCTTACCGCAGCGATGTCGAAGATTTGATGTTTTACCGGATTCCCGATATTCACGGTACACTCGTGAAATGGTCGTACACGAAAATCCAAATTTTATCGCTACCTCGGAGATGCTATGTCCCATCTCTCGTGCGCCGACTATAACACCACGTTCAAACTCACTTAAATCTTGATAACCTGCCATTGTAGCAGCAGTAACCGATCTAGCAACTTTGCCAGACGCTTGTTGTCTTATATAGGCGCTGCCGACCGCATCGCGTTACTCTGATTGGCTCCATACCTCTGTTATTTGCATACGCACGCCTATACCAGTTTTTTTTCGCTCTCCAGTGTGCATTCACTTTGAATCACACTTTTTAAGTACAGATTATATGTGCACGTCTCTGATGTACGTGAAATTGATCGTGAACCGAGCCCAAAGCAAATAGTCCATTCAAGGTTACTTCCAACTTTTCTAGGAAGCCGTGCTAAAGTTCTACTTCCAGGATATTCTTCCGCCCCATGCAAAACAAAAATCTAAACGAAGCCTAGAAAATTTCACCAAGAGTATAACGCGCTACATCCGTCAGTGCATAGTCCATTCACGGTTACTTCACACTTTTCTGAAGCCGTGCTAAAGTTCTACTTCCAAGGTATTCCTCCTCCTCGTGTAAACAAACTTTAACCAAGTTTAAGGAATTACACCAAAGGGACAGCGCACCGCATTCGTCCGCACTCAGTGTGACAGTATTTTGCATAAGAACTATTTCTTATTCGGCATTACCAGCATACCTATTTTCTCACTAGTTTCAGTCATACAAAATATTATGATTTATAAGTAAAAGTATTTAAAAAAATCGAATTTAACCAAAAACACGGTAGTTTTATGTCGACAAAAGTATAAAACGCTTGTAATACGTGACGTATTTACTTAACAACCGAGCACGTCATACGTGGGGTGATTTTTCAAAGGTTTGAATAAATGATGTAAAGAAACCACAAATAGANTTTCCACGCAGTCCATTAAACAGGGAGAAAAGTAATGAATGTTGTGATGCATTTTCACTTATTTTACTAAATTCACGAAGTTCACGATCTTCTTCTTACCACAGCGATGTCGAAAATTTGATGTTTTACCGAATTCCCGATATATACGGTACACTCGTGAAATGGTCGTACACGAAAATCCACATTTTATCGCTACCTCGGAGATGCTATGTCCCATCTCTCGTGCGCCGACTATAACACCACGTTCAAACTCACTTAAATCTTGATAACCTGCCATTGTAGCAGCAGTAACCGATCTAGCAACTTTGCCAGACGCTTGTTGTCTTATATAGGCGCTGCCGACCGCATCGCGTTACTCTGATTGGTTCCATACCTCTGTTATTTGCATACGCACGCCTGTACCAGTTTTTTTTCGCTCTCCAGTGTACATTCACTTTGAATCACACTTTTTAAGTACAGATTCTATGCGCACGTCTCTGATGTGCGTGAAATTGATCGTGAACCGAGCCCAAAGCAAATAGTCCATTCAAGGTTACTTCCAACTTTTCTAGGAAGCCGTGCTAAAGTTCTACTTCCAAGGTATTCTTCCGCCTCATGCAAAACAAAAATCTAAACGAAGCCTAGAAAATTTCACCAAGAGTATAACGCACTACATCTGTCAGTGCATAGTCCATTCACGGTTACTTCCAACTTTTCTAGGAAGCCGTGCTAAAGTTCTACTTCCAAGGTATTCCTCCTCCTCGTGTAAACAAACTTTAACCAAGTTTAAGGAATTACACCAAAGGGACAGAGCACCGCATTCGTCCGCACTCAGTGTGGCAGTATTTTGCTTAAGAACTATTTCTTATTAGGCATTACCATCATGCCTATTTTCTCACTAGTTTCATTCATACAAAATATTATGATTTATAAGTAAAAGTATTTAAAAAATTCGAATTTAACCAAAAACACAGTAGTTTTATGTCGACAAAAGTATAAAACGCTTGTAATACGTGACGTATTTAGTTAACAACCGAGCACGTCATACGTGGGGTGATTTTTCAAAGGTTTGAATAAATGATGTAAAGAAACCACAAATAGACTATAATTATATTTTGCATGAGAAATGTTTCTTATTAGGCATTACCAACACACCTTTTTTTTTCTGTGTTTTATTTGCAGTAATAATAAACCTTAAATCGTAATTTATAGATAAAATATAAGAAAAAGGGCTATTTAACCAAAAAACAAAGGTACTGTTACGTTAACATAAGTTAAAACGCTTGTGATACATCGCACATTAGAGAAATAACCAATCTCGTAACACATAAGGTGATTTTTTTAAAGGTTTGATTCAAGAAAATGAAGAAACCGCGTTATATGCGAGCTTGAGCAATTTCGCAAGGAAGGGAGGGGGAAATCACTGATGATATCTGGAACAGATTAGTCAGAGTGAGAGGAGCGGGGGGTGCAATAACCAACCAGATCAGAGCCTTCCACATTATGTATAGAATAACGGACCGCCAATGGTTGACTTCTTGGTAGCTTCGATGTCTGTCCGCATTTTCTGCGTCGCGTCAGGAGTTTCTCGTCGAAAACTACAGATTATATCGGAAGTACAAGAACACCGCTGCAACTTTCACTAGGTAAAGTGATTACACTTCAGCAGAGTGTTCATCTGTGTGATATAACCCCACCTCGGGTTAGGGAAAATATCGATTGTTCACTTCACGTTGATACGAAGCCAAACGTTAAATATTATGCTGGCACTTCGGCTCCCAATACGGAGTTCATAGTGCACGCCTCATAATTTATGTAAATTTCTGCATTAAACTATACAGTTTAACTTTGTTTTCTCTAAAATTATTTGTGCTTCAGCACAAAGTCATCAACACATTGACATGGAGCAAGATTTCGTCCCATGCATGTGCTTCCCACATATGTTTAGTGGCCGACATATCAGATGAATAAAGCTGTGTGCGGCGGGGTTACTCCCTGATTTTTCGCACGTGAGAATCGTGTCGGACGATGCCGCTGGCGAAGGGGTTTTCTCGGGGAGCTCCCGTTCCCCCGTCCCTGCATTCCGGCGCTGCTCCATACTCAACGCTTGACCTTCATCGACTCTAAATACCCCGGTGTAAGGAGCCACCAAAAACCTATCCCCCCCCCGCCCTACATTTAATTTCATTTATAGTCTACTAGCAGAACTGCCCGGCTTTGCCCGGGCATAATAGGAAAACCTGTGATATCTTCTAAGATATTCATTTAAATGATATGGTGTAGGCACAAATTTGATCTTAACTAAATGCTTAAGGTAACTAACATATTTGATTGAATAAGGATTATTACTATGTCAGTAAAAACGGCTTCGCAAGTGAACCATTATTTTTTATCAAACTTTGAAAGACAAAAATGGTTACTGCGGGTCATCCTTAATAGATAAACATATGCTATTGCGGACTTTTCTGTAAACCTTTTGGAAAGCTACAATTCTGTAGTTTACTAATTTGATGTATATCTTATGGTTTAGTCAGCGCAAGCCATGGAAGCACCCGAAAAGCGGTTTTTTTACGACAAACGTCGACATTTCTCAACTATCCTTACATTAAATATAAATGTTTTATACACCAATACCTTCCTCAAGAAATTCTCTAAACGATTGAAAACCGCATCAAAATCCATCAATTAGTTCAGAAGTACTAAGCGAATACAAAGACAGACGCGGATAACCGACTTTGTTTTATACTATTTAGATATTCGCGGTTTCTTCACACTTTTTTAATCGAACCTTTGAAAAATCTCTCCATGTATGGCGTGTTTGGTTGTTACCTGAATATGCCACGTCGCTAGTACGGGCGTTTTATACATGCGTTAACATAAAATTACTTTAATTTTTTGTTAAATTGCATTTTTACCTGCATTTTATATATATAAGTTTTAATATGTCATTTATATTTAATATGAAAATAAGACATTGAGAAAATATTTATGTCGATAACGCCAAGTAAGAAATAGTTTTTCTGCAGAGTAATATTACATTGGTGTTCACGAATCCGGCGCATAGTCCCTTTGGCGACAATTTCTAGCGTTGGTTAAGCTTTGTTTTCATGAGGCGGAGGAATATCCTGGGAGGACAAATTTAACTGGGCTTCAGAAAAGTTGAAAGTAACCGTGAATTGACTATACCTTAGCAGTGCTAAACTTGTTGAAGGAGTTAATACGAATAATACGCACATCACCGCCGTATTCTCAGTTTACCTGCTACTGCTTCATGCCACAGAGTAGATAAACACACAAGAGACTAAATGGGGTGGCGGTTCCTTCGATATGGACGCACCCATTTTGTGATTGGCTAAGCAAGATTTTGGGAACGGGCCTTGTGGTCTCATTGGCTACTGCGCGCTGCGAAAGGTTCCATTGGCTTGGCTACCGACTGGCAAGTGAGCTACCGGGAGTTGATCGGAGAACGGCGTTCCAGCACGTGACGCCATTTTGCTGGTTTTTGCGGTTGGGAGTCCGCGGCACAAGTGGTTGTTTCACCTCTGTATTCTCAATTACTCTGTGGCCATGCCCCTTACAGGAGATATTGGCAGGGATTTTTGTAACCGTCGTCTAAGCTCGCATATATGCTGCACCCAGCATAGAGGCAATACTGGATTGAATGCGCATACCAGCTGCGCAGTAAATATCTCAGGGTCGCAACATTGAAAGGCTGTTTTCCTATAGGATCTTTTAAAAACGTTAGCACGCTGACTACTTAGTAACCTGATGTGCAAAAACACTACTTTTAACGAAGTTGTAACGCAAATAAGATCTAGTTGCGCACNCTCACCCCTCTGATCTTCCCGCGCAAGAGCGCAGGTTTATCATAAAACCACACGTAAACAAACGGCACGCCATTGTTTCAACACGTGGGTTTGACGGTTATGCTCTGACCATTCTTGAGCCAATGCTAGGGACGTGCGTCGAAGACGAAAATCAGTCTACTGCCCGGTTGCAGCAATATTTGCCCTGAACCGAGATCCTAAGATCTCGGTTCAATTATGATATTCAGTTGGATCCGAGTTCCAATGTACAAGTGTTACACCAGTTGAGAACTAGGATTTGGGTCGGAACACTGTTTGTGATTGGCTCTTATTTTGTGACCTCATGATGAAACATTTTATTTTGAAGTTAGGAGAAAATTAACGCGCTTGTGGACATTATCTCTTAAGACTATGTAATTGTTTAACTACCTGTATATAACCTGTTTGAATGCACTGAAAAATTTCGTCAGACAAGTAGAGCCTGTATCGTATGTAAGGAAAAAATAAACCTGTTTTGTGTTTGATTGGTAGCTCACTTTACAAACACAGTTTTCGTTATTTTTAATGCCGGTATACTGGAGAAGGTAATGGACAGAAAACTAGATGATGCGTTGTTTTATCTGTTTTGTAAAGTAGTTGTTCGATCTCCAATGAATAGTATTTAAGTGTGTATAATATTGTTTTATATTTAAAAAAAATCTCTTAGTGCTATATTTTGGTGTATTTTCAAACTACGGAGAAATTTGCTATTTCTTGAGCAGAAATTTCGACGATAGATTCATTTTTTGACCTGTCTCGCGTGGAAAACGAGGCCAGTTTCGGATAATCTGAATTGCTGTTCCATTTTACAGTTGAGTATTCTCCGGCGATAAACGTAAATTTCGTTATCTCTTTACAAAATATCAATAATTTTTAAATTAAAGAAATGCATTCAAATTTAAGCCTTTGTTATATAGTATGTCTCAATTTATATTTTGTCGCAGTAAACAACAACAGAATCCATATTTGAACAATTTAAATATGACGAGGTTTTTACTGGTAAATAAATGTATTTAACAGTGCTTTTAGACACTGCTCTGATCTTGGAACATTTCTTTGAATGNAGGTTTTTACTGGTAAATAAATGTATTTAACAGTGCTTTTAGACACTGCTCTGATCTTGGAACATTTCTTTGAATTATTATATTCCACAGTTCGAAATGAAGTTTAGCTCTATCTTCAGTCATGCACTGAACTCGAATGATGCAACAGTATTCTGTGACGTTCTTAGATCAAGTTCAAGCGTGATTCCGGATCGAGCGATGACTTCAGCAGTACAACCGGTCATGCGCCATCTTTAGTCTCTCCTCGCGTCATTGCTTGCCGTCCTGCCACCTCTACTAGTATTTTCTCCACCCACTAATAAAGAGCATGGTTTCCACTCATCTGTCTCCTGTAGCATTTTCTGATAATGCATGTAACAATGTTTAATTCTTTCCTGTAGAAAGGGCTTTTACAGTGACTGTGCCGGTTTTTCTCTTTCTCTTCTTAGTACAGTAGTTTACCTAGTTTAGTAGTGGCCATGGCAGCCCAATCCCTCTCTGCCGTGATGCATGTCTCCTTGCATGATACTCCCTTCCTTGTAGGCGTATGGGGCTTGGCCCTGAGACGCACTTAACTCCCGTCCCTACCGCGGGCTCACACATAACACTTAGTTTTGGAGCAGATTAGAAAAAAAAATCTTGCCACCCTTGAAGCACAAAGAGCTGCGAAAAACCCACTGCCTACTAATCTTATGTATAGTCCTGGTGATCAAGCGCTGTATAGTGGCATTCAGCGCGATGAAGCATTCGGTAGTAACTTAACGAAATTAACAAGTTACTTAGTAACGAGTTACTTTCCAGTAACTTGCTGGGGTAACTCGTTACACTTTTTACAAGGTAACTTGTAACTTAAATAAGGTACTCATTAATTGTAAAAGCCAGAAAAAAATAGATGTTACTTTTCACTTCACGATACCGTAGTTTAAGCTCGTGTGCAGCGAGGATAGCTGAATTTGNTTCGAGTCATGAGTTAAAGAGGCAAGGGGTGTTCGCTTGCCGTCGGCTCACATTCCTAGAATTAGTGCCGTTGCCTACGCTGCTATCTGCCCTACCCCCTTCTAGTTTATTTTTGCTTGATTGTGAACCATGCGTAATAACTAGTGCTCTTTAAATGCTAAAGTGGACACGGACAGTGAAGAAAATTATTTGCGATTTCTTGAACTTAAAGATTATTTCTTCCATAATATGGAAAATAACCACGACGCAAATGTATAAGTTGTATGTTTATTATACTTTATCGGATATTTATTTTCATCGACAATTTCTTTATATAACCTGAGGAAACAGCTAATTATAAGAAAATTCCCATAATGTGCTCGAATGTGTTTGTATTATGTGGACATCATGCAAGGCATTGTTCGAATTGGCAGAGTTAGTCAACTAAATTGTTATGCACTTTTATTGATAGTTTTCTTGCAAAATACTCGTATTGTATCTAAATTTAATTTTGAGACATAGTAACATCTATTAAGTATTTCACGAATGATATATATATATATATAAGATACCTTTATTTCTAAGCACTACACTTNAGACATAGTAACATCTATTAAGTATTTCACGAATGATATATATATATATATAAGATACCTTTATTTCTAAGCACTACACTTCTTTAATAAATAGGTTTATTTGTTTAAGATATTGGCATTTAATGCGTTTTTACAATCGCCAAAGAAACTACTACTGACAGAAACCAGCTAAATCACAAATTATTAAATTACGAATTGAACAATTCGAACACGGCCGAAGTTTTGAAAAACTGTCAACATTTTAATTACTCAGTCACACCCAACACGTTTTCTTGTATTTTGTACTAAAGCAGTCGCAAATATTTTAGCTGTTACTATAATAAAAGGTTTCATACGTATTTACAATTAAAACCATACGAATAGTCTACCAGAAATCAATTTGATAAAATTTTGCATGAAAACTGCTTCTTACCAGCCATGCTAACACAGCATTTCACTCAGTGATTTTAATTCATACTGACTACAGAATAAGTATTTTTGTAGTGTATATATATATATATATATATATATATATATATATATATATATACATAAAGTTTTAGTAAATTATGAAGGAATAGACTTGGCAACAAATAATCATTAATGTCCCCAAATCCGACCAGCAAATAATATATATATATTATATAATAATATATTATATATATAAATATATATATCAGACATTTACGTTAATCACAATTCACAAATCTAATGTATTCATAACTTGTAAAAAAAAACTAGTAACGTTTTAAATATAATAAAATTATCTTTCTCTGCGTTTAAAAATGGCTTTTTCAGGCTTCATTCGGTAGCAGACACCTCTCATTCATACTTCTGTCCGGAACAATATCTGGATCTCTTTTCAGCTAGACCATAAAGAATGAGAAACCTTCTACCAAAATGTATTACAGAATATTCTCCTCTATTTCAGCTATGCAGTTCCTATTTGATGTAACTAAGGGCTACTAATACACTGCAGAAATTATTTCACTTCACTTAGCATCATGTTTATTACCGTGTGAACTTTTAATTTATCATTTGTATTGTAAATTTCTGCATGGCTATATCCTATCCTGTTTGCTCTTTTATAAGAACTTTTAGTAAATTGAGGAGGAATCAACCCATAAATAACTCAAATGTCAAAATAACTCGCCAAAACCAGTTCATCGGCTTAAAATAACCAATTTTTGTCAAACGTGTCGTATATTAATTGATTTATTGGGTTGAAGAAACAAATAACTAAGAATTGTGTTTCTTCTAGCTTTCACGTGCAATTCACAATTATAAATAAAACTTTATTTGACTTTAACTATTATTCAATCATTATTAACGAAAATATATTTAATATCGTAAATGTGCGAAACAAGTTAATTTTCTCAGGAAACAGGCAATTGTGACGTGTCCATCGGTAGAGTCTGCGCTAANATTGTTTTCTGCTGTGTTTGGTTTTGTTTCTATTGCAATCTAACTACGTTTTTTCTGTTGTATTTTTTTAAATTTCTATTGTGCTCTAGCCATTTGGTTTCTGTTGTGTTTTGTTGCTTTACATTGGTTTCCACTGTGATTTGTTGGTTTTTGTTGGTATCTGATTTCTTCTGTTGGTTTCTGTTATGTCGCCATTTTTCTTCATTGCCGAAGCTTAGAGCGGGGGTAGTTCAGGCCCCGTGAGGGGCCCGTGACCCCCCCCCCCTCCATGGTACAGTCATTTGATTGCAGTGGGTTAGGAGAAGATAGGCCCCTCTGCCTACAGCCCCATATCTATCTGAGGTTACGGCAGTTTCCCACCGCAGATGGAAAGGTTGGCCTGCCGAGTTTACCCAGCAAGCCCGGCGGCCATGATGTTCCCCTCCCCTCCCCTTCCCGCCTGCACAGGGAGAGGAGGGGAGGGGAGGGGAGGGAGGCAGCAGTGAGGCCGCTACTTAGTTAATCAGCTCCAATTTTTTTTTTTTTTCTGAATTTTTAAAACTGCATGTTAGGTTATAAACCTGGACAAGGAATTTTTTTAGGTCCCCGGCCAGGTTTGGTATGTTGAAAGTGGAATCTAATTCATAAGTAGGGGCAGTGATATTTCGAGAAAAGATTTCGAGACAAAATGCAGTCCAAAGCACTGTGGGGTTCGTCCAGCTTCTTTGATTGGCTAAAGAAATGTTCTGGCCCGTGTTAACCGTTTGCGCACGAATCACGAAGGTTCATTGTCGGAGTTATTTAGTCCTGAGTGACTTGGTCGAAGACGGACACGTTACCAGCAGCCAATGGAGGTATAACAACAGCTGAGGTGTATATATAGCATTGAAGTCTACTGCGTGCTCCGATTTTTACGCGAAAAGTCACTGGCACTATTCATAAGAAATCCCGTGACTCTTTAAGAAACTCGAGGTCTGGTTGAGTGTGGTCAAGCATGAAGTGGAACGACATTCATGGGTGATAAATGGAGAAACATGAGCTTGTCAGGGACAGCGCGGTGCGAGCTGCGATAAGTCTATCGGCGTGTGCGGTTGTGTTGTTTATGACCGGCCGCTCGCTCGCTTCGCCTGACGTTACACACTTGAACCCCCGCGCTTGGCGCCTCCCCGCGCGAAGCAAACACCGGGCAACGACATGCAACAATATTAACATTTAATATATCAGTACTGGAAGAGTTTCGTGTGTGAGGGTGTTGGATTTATGATAATAGGAAATTAATTATGATAAAATGTTACAACTAAAATACTAAAATACTGAAAAGTAATTCCCCTAGTGTAAAAAAAAATAATGTCGTGTGGGGAGTGCACCCAGGGCAAGGTAACACCCTCCGAGTGACGGTATTTCCAGCTGGGACCCGTAGGTGACCGTCATCCCCGGGCATGACAGAAATGAAACCCTAGAATGGAGCGGCGCTGGAATGCAAGGCCGGGGGAAGCGGGAGTACCCCGAGAAAGCCCGCCGGCAAGCGGCATCGTCCATGCAAAGATCCGGGAGTGAACTCACACCGGGGATTGAACCCGGATCGCCGTGGTGGGAGGCGAGCGCCCTGGACACTACGCCACCGCTGCCCGTAACAAAGACAGAAGTTAAGCCTTGTAGTAATTTGGAAAGAGCAGGCTTTACGTTTCTAAAGGCAATCCTTTGTATGNGGTAATTCAGTGGTTTTCTAGTTGTAAGGTTTCCATGTTTCTTGACGGTATACCTGTTAGTGTTATTTCTTATAATAACGTTATTTACGGCCCTCTTTGACAAATATTTTACGTTTTACCACTTTTTTTTTTTTTATTATCAACAGTGTTCTGAGCTACAGGAGGCTTACACATATAAAAGTCACCTACTGAGTAACTGAGTTCAATTAATTTATTTTAAATTTAACGCCCAGATACATTTCCTTTGAACGTAACGAAAAGTATCTGAAGTTACTTCATCCCCTAAAGTAACTGAACTGAAGTTATTTTTCAAATACAATTTTCCCAACACTGCAATGTGACTGTAACATGTATTGAGTTGTCTGGCCATGGCCTGAAGAGGGAGGGGGGTGGAGATTTTAACAAGGTGGTCTGTTTCACAACACGTTCGTATAGCTTTCACCGACGAAACAAGAATTATCTGAACATATTTTCTCTTGCCCCACACAATTTCCTCGATTCTGCTTATGTGTATTGGATTCTTGGTTTTTCTAGCTTGTTTTATGATTAAAAAAAAAAAAAGAAAATTCCAGAAGTACCTCTATGCCCAACTTCACATAGATCTCACAGCAGCACAGACAAAACGACTGAACAACGAACTCCTATTCATGTCGCAATTTTTTTTAGCAAAATTAATATTGTGGCGTAATTACGGGTCCGTAACTCCCTTGTCTTGTCTGTATTTTAGTGTAAGAACTAGTTGAGTGTAATGGGGTACTTTCGGAATTTGCTTTTTTAATATACAAACCAGCTAGAAAAACCAAGAAACA
>NQII01002031.1:151042-175640 GCA_002778355.1 Clitarchus hookeri
TTCAAAATCCTGTTTTTTTTTTTTTTTTACGAAACTATTAAACTTGACCCCAGTATGTTTACCTATGAATAGTCATCACGCAGACGAGAACGGAATAGTACTTTAAAGTTACAAAGTTACAATGCAGTGCTGTAAATATTATTTTGGAGCCCTTCAATGTAGTTAAAAATGGCTTTTTCAGACTGCCGTATATTAAAACATACTAGCCGAACACGAGCCAAGCTACGATAGGAGCCTGTATTGAGACTGTATACTTTTACTTACCAGCTCTGCGGTATAGCTTTCCGCACGTGTGGTTTCGCTGTTCGTGTTACCTCTTATTACCGAGAATAGATAGACAAAGTGTTCAGTTTGCACGTGACCCGCTTGTACATGTTTCGTACGAATTGTCTCTACGACCTTGAAACTGCCGCGTCGATAAGAGTGAGGTATGGCGTGTGGCAGAACGCTTGTGTTTCACAAATTACCCCGACAAGGTTAATTCTACTCAGGTTAGGAACAAAACGAATTTTCTTATGAAAGAGTTTCGCAAAGGGAAAAATTTCCGCCGCTAGGTGCAGAGTGTTTCAAAGAAGTCACAATTAAAATGTTAAGCTAGGCGAATAATAAAAAAGAAAGATTTTACTTAGTTACGAAGTTATTTTATATTTTATTTATGATTATTACAGTTATTTGGTTTTTAATGTAGAAAATAGAAAGAAAAAAATCCGGCACGCATGCTACACTAGCGCTTGCCTAGTGGCGAAAATTTTAGTTTCCAAATTTAAAGTATTTAGCTTCCCAACCTTAGCAGAATAAACCTTACCCCGAGTAAGGTTACTCAGGTTAGGAGCAAATCGAGATTTCTTACGCGAGAGTTTGGCATACGGAAAATTTCCGCCGCAAGGTGCGCTGGTGTTCCAAAGAGGTCGCTTTGATCTGGCGGTAAGTGGAGAAATTCTATATATTTTCGTGTAAAGGTTAGTGTTAATCTCGTATTATAATGCATATTTGTCCCAGCCGAAATTTCAAGTATTATCTTAATTTCGTAACTATTATTCACGCCCGCCAATGGAGTTTACGCGGGCAAACAGTAAAAATACAACCGTGATTGGCCCCGGGCGTTCATAAGCAAGCTTAATTCAATGAAAAAACGTAACAAATTTAAGTGCGAAATAAATATGGCGATCATCGAAAGGAACTTTGTTCTTTTCTCCTTTGCCGTAAGGAAACTGCACAGGAGAGCACTAAAAATTATATTTTTAACCAAGTCATTATTGTATTTTTTTATTCAGTTACGATATTAAATAAAGTAATTATATAAGCCTACGTTTTGCTAAATCTAATTTGCGACGGAATATTTAACAATATGTGAATATATTTCGTTATTTTTCACTCTAATTTGAAGAACGAAGTTTGTTTTCTATGTGGTATACCTAGGGGCATTGATATTTCGCGAAAATATTTCGAGACATAATACGGTCCAAAGCACTGCAGGGTCGTCCACCTTCTTTGATTGGCTAAAAAAAAATGTTCTGGCCAGTGTAAACAGTTTGCGCACGAATCACGGAGGTTCAGTGTCGGAGATACTTAGTCCTGAGTGGCTTGGTCAAAGATGGACACGGCACCAGCAGCCAATGGAGGTATAACAACAGCTGAGGTGTGTGTATAGTATTGAAGTCGACTGTGTGCTCCGATTTTTACGCGGAAAGTCACCGGCCCTAGTTATAACACATTACAAATATGGAGAATTTGAAATATTGTATTTATTTTATGATGATTGCAGCTATCCCATTTACTTGCATACAAAACAGAAAAATCCGGTACACGTGCAACACCAGTGCTTAACTAAAAACATTGAGCTTCCCAGACTGAGCAGAATAAACCGTACCCCGGGGTTTCGCTTGAGCTTGTCGAGCAGTACAGCGGACATTGTGCAGAATGCGCATGCCAACCGCGCAGTAGAAAATTTCCGAAACGTAATTTATTCTTGTTTGCCACTATAGTTCCCGACACTTTCGACGTTAGGCGAAAATTGTGTGTTGGCATCATCACTTCCAACAGGCTTGATGTGAAACTTCTATATGTTCCTGTTAAGAGATGAACGTTTGATTGGCTGTTGTGTTTTACTTACGTCACGTATTTTTTTTTGCCAGTCATTTACGCACCATCTGCCCCGATGAATGTTATTGGCACGCTGTGTAGGAGGGTGAGCCAATAAAACTAGCGCGTACCTAAGTCTAATGTTTGTAAGTTTACCATGCACTTTAACTTAGATTGTTGTCGGGCGGTTTTATTTGGCTGACCGATATATTTTGGAGGAATATATTATTTTTTGTACAGCTTACTTACCAAACTAAAGAATGAAATTGGGTAGGTAAATATATAGGATTTTAAAACTGAGGTAATATTCATTAATCTTTGTCCTTGTGGTATACGGGAATTCTGTTTAAAGTGTTAAACCCACCTCGCTTCGACTGTCAGCCCTCTGTTAACGTAATTATTTTACAGGTTATTAAAATATATATGTTACTATATAGCGCATTATGCTCATTACATGTTAATATTTTGTCGTAACTATATTTAACTGTAGAGTAAATAGTACAGAAAGTATTTAACATTTCGTTATTGACGTGAGTTAGGTTATTGGTTAAAGACAAGCATGAACCAGAATAAATAATGAAATAAACGGGCATGCAATACAACGAAAAAATAGTAAACTTACGCACACAATTCGTGTCGCTTATTTCATCGCGTTAGCTCTGAGCGGCGACAAACAAGGTGGTGGCTGACATTCTAAACAATCTTACGCACGCACACCACACAGGAACTTTAATTCCGCTCGAATTTTTTTCAGCGTGCGTCGTTTTGTTAGATTTTTTCTTTTTTGTTTCTGACTGGGCTTTAAGCTCTCTAACGAATGTATTGCGGTCTTGACAAATATTCAATTCACTGAAATGTCTAGCACGTTACATAATTGTGTTTCAAACAACTAGAGTAAGTTACAATATTGTGATATATTAACAGACGTAACCTTTCAATAATTACTACAGTCGTGAACATCGTACAGTTTAAAAACAAACATCGTACGTCCAACACTAGCCTTCTAACAACTTTCGGGAACAATGACTGTTTATTTTAAGACTTCGTGTACTTTCAATTTTGGTAGCATACTGTAATAACACCAAAATAATAGTAGCATTGCGTGCTAGATGGTTGAATGTTGTGATGTCCCGGCTAAACCTTATAAAATGCTAACTAAATACAAATTACGAAGAACGAAACTCGAAACGAATTGGTACACGGACTGTATCGACGACGAGGAAGGAAGATGCGCTCGAGCGGTGGTCTTCGCCCGAACATGCATCCCGAGATTTACCGAGAACACGAGACGCTTTGCAAACTATTGGTTACTGCATATCGTGTACAAATATACAGGATGATTCTAAAATCATGGGACAAACATTGAGGGGTGGTAGAGCTCAATAAAACAAACAATTGTTGTATAGGAATATATGGGCGGGAGTGACGCGTTGAGGCACAAACACAAAAATTACACATGAAATGAAACACATTGTTTATTTACAACGTCGCCGCTAAATGCCTTTTTACAGCAATGTTTATAATAATTGCTCACAATTGCTACTACCGACTGTAATGCACGCTTGGGAGCGTCGGTGGAGTGATTGGCGAAAAGATTCATATACGCCAGGTATTTCACGCACGCCACCGTTGTCAGCCAATCACGCCATATGTAGAGGTCGCCAAGCATGCGTGACTGTTGGTGGATGCATTTCCAGCAACTGTTTTAACATTTTGTGTACGGAATCACTCGTTAAGTATGCTGCTAACGAACATTTTATGTTCCCGTTAACGTGTTATGTTTTTGTGTTTCTGCCTCAACGCGTCACTCCCGCCCATATATTCCTATACAATAATTGTTTGTTTTAGTGAGCTCTACCACCCCTCAATGTTTGTCCCATAATTTTAGAATCATCATGTATACGCTATTCACGGTTAATTGAGTACTTTTCAAAGCGCTCAGGATCTAGTTTCCTTCTTGTTATGTGTCCTTCCGCCTTATGTGAGATTAACATTGCCATGAGCCTGGTCACTTTATTCACGCGCCATCCAAGTGAAACTGTGGAATTGTTACGGGTGTACGGTCTAAAAACATTTTCACAGATTTACCGTTTCAGTGTAAACGTTTATGTGAGAAAGCGGAATGGTAAAATAATTTCCTATACATACATGGCAGCGTTTCTACATTTGCTCAGGAAACAGACAAATGCGTAGAGAAGTTCCTAACTTCGCATAGTAACAGCGCTTAACATTCCTATATTTGCAGCCTGATGCGTGGTAGTCCATTCTGGTTACTTACAACTTTTCTGAAGTCCAGCTTAAGTTCTATTTTCAAGCTATTCCTCCGCCTAATACAAACAAAGCCGAAGTGTAGAAAATTACGCCAAAGGGACAACGCACCGCATTCGTGCGCACTCAGTTTAATAATATTCTCCATGAGAACTATTTGTTACCAAGGAATTACCAACACAACTGTTTTCTCCTAGTATTTATTCATATTAATCATGAATGAAACATTATAATCAATATATGTTAAATTTGGGCAAAAGTTAAATTTAACAAGAAATAAAATACTTAAATGTTAACATAAAATGCGTCTACTACTTGACATATTTAGCAAACAACCAAACACGTCATGTATTGGGTGATGCTGTAGAGGTTGTGAAGAAACCGCCAATAGACTACATTTGGTATCCACCAGGGCTGTTTGTTCCATAGACACCATTAATAAAATATCAACCGGTGTACAAGTTTTATAAATATCGACATATCGGTATTTCAGCATTATCGCTATTATTAGCGTAATCGATATTATCGGCAACATCGATCAGCAGTCGACGTCAACACTTAGTGACACGAATGCCTCTCGTTAATGAATGACGACCGTGAGATGCCGTTCCGAAGTCCGCCCAGCTGCATCAAAGATATCGACGTCACAGCAAGTATTGATAAATGAAATACAGTCAACGAATGTCATACACCAGGAATGTTGCTGTTATCGGATATCGCTAATACAGACGTGCGTAATCTGCAACGTTTATCATACACTAAAAAAAGTCTAATGTTCTTGATAAAAAAATTAATATTGAGGAAATTCTTTAAACGTTTATGTTGTAGTAAAATTAAT
Organism: Clitarchus hookeri; assembly: GCA_002778355.1. Lineage (NCBI taxonomy): Eukaryota > Metazoa > Arthropoda > Insecta > Phasmatodea > Phasmatidae > Clitarchus > Clitarchus hookeri. The sequence goes on from NQII01002031.1 coordinate 156,231, forward strand.
TATGTTGTGAGTGACAAAGTTAATAATGATAACCATTTATCAAGTCTTATGTCACTATAATGGACATATGCTATTGAAGTGTTAATGTAAATAAAGCCTCTAAGTAATGCTACCCCAACCAAATGTTGTATTATGCTAGAAATAACAAAAAAAACAAAAACATTTTGTATTACTGCGACATTAAAGTAACGCCTAACCAACACACGTTTACACTGACTTGGCGTTGTANAACAAAAACATTTTGTATTACTGCGACATTAAAGTAACGCCTAACCAACACACGTTTACACTGACTTGGCGTTGTAAAATGGCGGACAGTAGTGAACAGCGATAACCTCGTAGAATGAAACCACTGTATTTAAATTTTAAAGCATAGTACGAGAACTAAATGTAGGTCAGACCAGCTCTCAAGCCTCGCAAAGCAGTTTACATGCGCCAAATATGCATATATGTATTTCTAGAGCATAACTTATTTTCAAATAACCAAAGAGAACTGCAATTTATCGTTATATTGTACTGAATACCCACAATATGAAATGCAGTCATACGTGTTAAAGAGAGCAGTTGGTAGTGCGTCAAGCACGCAAGGAGCGGGTTCGGTTCCTCTCCCAGCCGTCATTTTTTTTTTTTTCGTTTGAAATATTTTTTTTCACGACAAAATAATTATACTTAATTTATTTTACACCATAATGTTTTTTTAAAGTAAAGAAAATACAAGAAATAGTTAACACATATGTTAACATTAATTCAACACAAAAAATTTTTACAGCAACATAAATGTTGACAGTACAGTAAGGAGGTAAGATTGTTACATAAGAACTTACTGTTACATTAACATTAATAGCTTATCAGCATATTACATTAACAGTAACATTAGTTACTGGCGTCTCACAGATAACAAAAAAATTACTGCTATAGTAACATTAATACTGTTGGCACAAAATTAGACTTTTTTCTGCGTATATTTATTACTCAAATAGGCCTAATTTTGGTTTTTATTTATCAACAAAATATCGATAATACTTTTTTTTTCTTTCACTATTAAATTTAATTTTCCCGCTAGCTAAATAGCTATGTTCAAAATATCAAAATGTTAGTGATTTCTGTGTTGTCGTTATATTGGGAGTACGGCGTAGTTAATGATATCAANATGTTCAAAATATCAAAATGTTAGTGATTTCTGTGTTGTCGTTATATTGGGAGTACGGCGTAGTTAATGATATCAATTATTGATAACAAAATTAATTATATCGAACAGCTGAAGTAGTCGCTGCCATACAGAAACAGTGGTTATTTTATTGCACCCAGCCGGCCTCCCATCACGTTGATCTGNAGCTGAAGTAGTCGCTGCCATACAGAAACAGTGGTTATTTTATTGCACCCAGCCGGCCTCCCATCACGTTGATCTGGATTCGGTAATCCACATGTTGTAAACGTGGCGGACGTTGCCGACGGCTGGTGGGCTTTCTCGGGGTGCTTTCGGTTCCTCCGCCGCTGCATTCCGTCGTCTGTCCATTCCCATTCTTATCGCGTGCATCCTCCCGGCTAGCTGGAACTTCTGGTGTATCACTCAGGGGGTGCTGCTGGATCTTTCCCGTCATCGCCCTCTAGATAGAGATTTGGGCGGCTCTTAACATCGAGGCCGGGGATCGAACTCTGCTCGCCTCGGTGGGAGGCGAGTAGTCTGACCACTACACCACCGTGGCCCCCATAGGTAAATACACAGAGGCGGATGGCACGGCGATTCCTATTTGCTGATTGGTTGCGCGAGGCCTGCGCGTTGCCGAAGACTGGTCGAGCAGTCGGCTAAAATATAAACAACCAGACGCTGACTGGTGGATGGTCATCCGACATGTCGTTAGCCAGAGGCGCCATTTTTGTTGTCGTGCGGCTGGAGCTCACAATTCAAACAACATGTTTACTTCTGATTTCGTAACTATTTTGTACAGTGGCATAACAACAAGAATTATATACCTCCCCCAAACCTTCAACACTAAAAATTCAAACCGGAACAGATCTTGCCGGTGGCGTAAGGAAAACTTACTGTCTACAAAGACGGCTAAGAGGTAGCATATAGAAGAACAGTGCTGGCCTTGGGCCTTGTGCCCCTGACTCATGAGGTTGAGTCCTCACCCAAGTTAGTGGAGGGTCAGGGTTATTAATGAATGGACACGTGTTAATTGTGTTGGTGTGACTGTTATGGACTTGGATTTACAAGATTGTGTTAGTAGTTAGAAATGAGGAATTGTAAGGCAGGGACAGGAGGCGCAGGACGAGACGCAGTCATCTTGGATGATGTCATATTTTCCTTTTCTTTTCCTCGGAATTTCCCTTTTTTTCCCTCAAAAACGGCAAAATTTACAATAATTCCCCTAACAATTTCCCAAATTTACCTCGAAAAATATGTCTTCCACAATCCGGATGGCCTTTGCACAAGGCGGATGAACCCGGCTGAAAATTGTGCAATATTAGCCGGAATGTGCAATCAGTTACAAGCATTCTCTTTCATTCCAAGCCAGCACCATCCATCTTGACTGAAGAATGTTCGTGTTCATTGCCCCCATCATGCTACTTCTCTCTCAACAAGCTCTATCATTNCCATCCATCTTGACTGAAGAATGTTCGTGTTCATTGCCCCCATCATGCTACTTCTCTCTCAACAAGCTCTATCATTCACTTTGGTAATCTCATATTACTTCTGGTATCCTTTCACCTGACTCCCTGGAGGTGCATGCTCTTGCATTCCTTCCTACCAGATTTCGATACTTCGTGCTCTTGCGTTCCTACCGGATGTCTCTACTTCATGCTCTTGCATTCCCACCGGATGTTCCTACTTCATGCTCATACATTCCTTCCTACCAGTTGGTCCTACGTCACGTTCTTGCATTCCTGGCCAACGACTTCAATCGTGGTCCCTATTTAATGCTCTCGCATTCCTACCAGACATCTCTACTTCATGCTCTTGCATTCCTGTTTTCTCAGAGTCCATCCTTCCTCGCCCCTACTTCACGCTCTTGCATTCCAGACCAACGAAATAGCTCACAGTCCCAACTTTATGCTCTCGCATTCCTACCAGATGTCGCTACTTCATGCTCTTGCATTCATTCCCGCCAGTTGTGCCTACTTCGCGCTCTCGCATTCCCGGCCGACGACGATGTCAATCGCGAGACCTACTGCATGCTCTCATGTTCCTACCAGATGTTCCAACTTAATGCTCTCGCATTCCGACCTACCTGGTCCTATTTCATGCTCTTGCATTCTTGTGATCTTCCTTGGGTTTCCCATTTTTCCCTCGGAAATTTCCTTTTTCCTTTTTCTCTGATTGGCTACGCGAGGCTCTCGAAAGGGTCTTGCCACTGATTGACTACGCGAAGCTCTCATTGCATACTTAGAAGCATAGTTAGCTATAATTTTACCGAACCGTTTAAGATAATGTCACCAAATTCGTTACATAAACATTACCTCCGACAAGGAAAATTATCGCAAAGTTATTTATGCCCCATGCATACTTATAAGCATAGCTGGCTATAATTTCCGAACCGTTTAAGATACAACCACCAAATTCATAAATAGGCATCACCCTCGTCAACGAAAACGGCCGCAGTGGTAAGTACCCTAGGCCTACTTATAAGCATAGTTGGCTGTAAATTCCGAACCGTTTAAGATAAAGTCAACAAATTCATAACATAGGTATCACCTCCGAAAACGAAAAGGACTGCATGGTAAGTATGACCTAAGCCCACTTATAAGCATAGTTGACTGTAGTTTCCGAACCATGTAAGATACAACAACAGATTTCATAAAATATGTACCCCCCCCCCCCCNGGATGGAGAAAAGGACAGCAGGGTCAAGTGCCCTAAGCACACGTATAAGCACAGTTGGATGTTATATCCCAGCCATTTATTATACAGTCACTAAATTAATAATATAGGCATCGCTCTTGATGTCGAATAGGATGGTAAAGACAATTAGGCTGTAAGCCCTCGTATAAGCATAGTTGGCAACCACTTGCCACCTATTGGGTATGTAGTCACCAAATTCATAACATAGACATCAATTCTGACGAAGGAAAAAAGGACCGACGGGACAAGTACACCTTAGGTCTTCGTATAAGCATAGTTGGCTTACTTTTCCAACCCACGGAAGCTATAGTCACCAAATTCATGTCCAGGGACTCACCTCCGATGAAAACAGGATGGTAGGGACAAGTATACCTTAAGCCCTCTTATAGGCATAGTTGCCCAACGTTTCCCACCCTTCGAAGCTACGACCACCAAATTCATATCACAGTCATCACTTCCGACTGCAATCAAGGAGATAAGGGCAAGTATGCCTTAAGCCCTGTTACAAGTAGAGTTGGTCAGCATTTCCAAACATTTAAAGTTAGGGAACATGTAACAACCGTAAATGCATGTAAAGAAAATAAAGGTATACATACAGGCACGTCGCAAAGTTACTGCTGCATGTAGGAGTGTAGGGTCTGAAATACACACACACACACATCGACCTGCATGCACTCGTCTACCAAATATGTGCATTCTGATTTCCCTATAGTACTCCACAACAGAGAGAATTACAATATAGATTCGTATTCGACCGGTTGGTGGGTGATATCAATTATTACAACCATAGAAAACTGACTGGTTGTTAAACAGAACTGATCGGCGTCGGTACTGAATGAAGGCAGCACTGAGGTTTGGGCACTCAGGGGTCAGCCGGGAGGGGTCAGCACTGCGAATTCAACTTACACCATCAGTACAACACAAGGGCCGGCGACCCGGCCTGGGAAACCCTTAACAACCAGTCATATATTTAAAAATAAAGCGGTATACTATTCTACCGTTAATAAGACATATGTAGTCACAGTTAACACTAAAACATGTACGTAATAATATAAATAAACACCATCAATCTAGTGCAAGGATCGGGGAAACCGAGTGTAAAATATATGAAACCACCCTGAACATGAAAAAATCAGTCAGATAACAAACAATTAAGGACTGGCATATAAGCAAGTACATCACGAGCATGATGTCATAACGAGTCACAATATATAAAAAATATCCGATAGAGTTACAGTCCATGTTAGTGATATCAGTGTTGCTATATTGCCCAGAAGTTTAGTAAAAGCTAGAATGCATACAGACATGACAAGGGACAACCACAAAAATTACTACAATGCGTCAAGTGCTATACACTTACGCAACTTGAAAAAAAACTGTGTTCCTTAGCTTACAATAAAACAACATACATTTAAAGCATTAGTAGCGCAAGAGAAACGCCACTGCTACGCGCTGATGCAAACAGATATAAATAATATTTATAAAAGCAAGTAGTTATAAGCGTTAATGCACTGTACGCCATGTTAGTCTTTAAAAACTTTTGCGAAGCGGAGAAACACATGTGCGATAAGGACAACGCTGTTACACACTGATGCCAACTGATATAAAAACAAAATGTAAAGGAAAATAGTTATAAGCACTTACCAACCATTGCAATCACATATATTACACATGCATGTTCCTTTATGAGAGGAGTTCAGTTATTCATTACAAGGTAACAATTTAATTAGTTTGAATACATCAGTCTGTAAATATTAGCCTGTCTCTTTAAAATATAGCTTCGAATAAATTGGTGTTGGTAGAGGATATCGCTTCTGTCCACCCTAGAGGGGAAAATGGCTGCACACTGGGACTGCAGCCATCGAACAGAAAGCTGAGGCTCGAAAACACACACGTAGGACTGCACAGCCTAGCCTACAAGTAATTTAAAAAGCGAAGTTTTCATGTCCCGATATATAATTACACAGACACGAAATAGCGGGGCGGTTCCTATCGACGTGGGCATATCTATTCCCTGATTGACTGCGCGATGCTCTGTGAAGCGGCCTCATGTCTGATTGGCTGCTGCACGCTGCCAAAGGTTGCTCTCGCCATCTTCGTTACTCCAGTCGACTGCTAGAGTGCGCGACCATCGTCTGCTAGGGTCGCTGTGGTCCTCCGCCATCTTCGTTTCACCTGTCACTCTGTCACAGGGGACACTACCGACGGCGGCCACTAGGAGCACTCGTGTCGACACACACGACCGACTTCCGACGTGCAGCATGCACAACACTCACCCATGCTTGCAATACTCGGTGCAAGTAGCTCGAAAAATTCCGAACGCACGAGGTTTCGACCCAACCGCCAATGAGAGCTGCAGCACGACGGTTCTGGTAGAACAGGGGGACTGCAGTAATATGGTTTGACTGTGCCGGCTAAAGGTCGCAATAAACATCATCAGCCTAACACGTGGGTTGGGGGGAATCTCGTGCAACTTGTAAAAACCATCCCATACGTAAAAAAATTAAGTCACATAAATATACATAATAAAGACATAACCTACACGCAAATACGCTGCGAGCACGATATGGTATCGAACATCTATAATAAAAAATCACCTGATACTTCCACAATCTGTAACAGCGATATCAGTGTTCCTATTGCGACGAGAAGTTTAGTAAAAAGCTGGAATGCCCGTCAACGGTAAAAAGAGCTTACGTTCACAAGAACTAACCTAAAAAAAAATTCTACAATATGACAAGTGCAGTACACTATTTACCAGTGGTGATAATTTTAAGACGCATTACACGACTTGTAAAGGCTGTGTTCCTTTGCTTGCAACTAAACATCATGCATTTAAACCAGTGGTCATGCAAGAGACGACGACACTGATACATATTAATAATTAATAATTTAAAAAATGCAAACGAAAATTGTTATAGACACCTACCAGCCGATGCATATTGCGCGAGCAAAGAACGCTGTACATTGTGTTAGACCAAATAATTACCATCGCGAAGCACTGATGCCAGCAGTCATATAAAAGGAAAATAGTTATAAACACGTACCAACGAACGTCATGCGACCTTGACCTGACCTTGGATGATGTCATAAAATCTTGATATTTGACTACCATCTCGAACAAAATCTACCGCTTCAAACAAAAAAGAACCGTAGTTTTTTAGAAATTTTAAAATCGCACAAAATATCATAAGACCTCCGTGTGCTGACTATATCTTAAATGGTTCGGAAATTACAGCCAACTATGCTTATAAGTAGGCTTAGGGCATACTTACAACTGCAATCATTTTCGTTGTTAGGGGTGATGCCTATGTTACGAATTTAGTGACTATATCTCAAACTGTTCAGAAATTACAGCCAACTATGCTTGTAAGTGGATTTAGGTCATACTTGGACCTGCGACCCTTTTCGTTGTCGGGGGTGATGTCTATGGTATGAATTTGGTATTTGTATCTTAAACGGTTCGGAACTTACAGCCAACTATGCTTATAGATGGGCTTAGGACGTACTTGGTGCGAGGTGCGACTCTAGACTAGCGTGCGTGGGCAGGCCTCAATCCGTGATTTCTAACTATTGACCAGTTTGTTATATTAGTTCTTGGGATGATTCAGAGGAGTGCTAGTGTTCTCGACTGGGAGCTAGCAGGCAGCAGAGGACGCAGCAGTTAAAATAACTCGCCACCCGTGCGGCGTTGTCAGTTCCGCAGCCGGAAAACGTAGGTCATCACCCTAGCCTCGGCTTACACACATGTTCGTTATCATTCTGCTAAAGGCGAGCCTGTCACACGCGAGTTATCAGCTTTTGTTACAGCTGTGAATACCCAACTCATGGTTTACTATTGGCGACGTTGGCATGTGTTTCATTTCTGTCGTAGAATTCTATATTTGCTTAAATTTGCAGCGATATCAACTAATATTTGGTTTTATTTACCTCTGCGAAAATGAATTAACAAAAATCTTTTACGGTCATTGCTTTTAATTCTAATTTATTATTTTACTACAGTGTAGGTGTCGGTGATAAAATACGAGTAGTGTTAGCACTTACAATTAAAATTTTTATATTAATCATGAATGATTTCGTACATCATAGTAGCGTTTTCATTTCGTTCTTTTGTAAAAGGAAATTGACAGGAAATGATTGTTCACTAGTCGAGAAATATATGTTAGACGCACGAAGGTCTACAACGTGACACAGTGTTTACAGTTGGCGGTTGTGATCTACTACAAAGAAGACTGTTCGTACAAATAATCAGTACGTTAAATTTGTCGATTCAAGTGTCATTAAGGCTGTGTCCGAACCTAGGAATGCACTTATGTGCATAAGCATACTCCACTCGGCTCAATACTTGATATATTCCGACAAGCATACTTTTNCATACTCCACTCGGCTCAATACTTGATAGATTCCGACAAGCATACTTGTTTGCATCCATTACAACAACTAACTAGCTGCTGGATCTGTGCTGGAACGTAGGCGCTAAGATTCAAAATTATCAACCCATTAGGAGATGTAGCTGAAAAGCGCATGGCATTGAAAGTAGTGTTGCTATTAATCAATCATAGACGTTTTTTCAAGAAAGGAATAAATCAATATTTCACGTAGAAAACGCAGATATCTATAATGTATTAATAAAACTGGTAAAAACTAGAGGTAAATTTTATTTTAACACTAATAATACTATGAATAAAAATTGATTTTCTAATTTTGACACAATTTTTACAATCATCAATGCCTTGCTTTGTAAAAAAAATTAACAGTGTTCTCACTGCTCTGCATATTAACTACAAATTCATTGCCACGCCCGGTTTATAACAAATCACGGAGAAAACTGGTTATGTTTATCCCGGCTCTTCTAGATCATTAATGGATAAAAAATTGTTAAGAACTTTTCTCAGTGGTTTTTATCTAAATGTGATGCCTCCATACCACTCTTTAGAAAAATAAATATTAGGAATAACAATTATGAACTACATATAAATCGCTTTTCAAAACGGTAGCGTATGCGCTGTAAGGGCGCGAGACGTACGCACATTCGTTTCCTCGTGTACGTGCGTACGTCATTTCCCGAGACATGTACAACATTTACGTACTTAGACGAATGCGAACGCTGTATGAGTGTGCATCCCATTAAGCAGAAAACCTTGTGCATACTGCGGGAGAAGGACATTGGTGATCGCGTTTAAGGCTCAACTCTGACAGATGTTTGTTTTAAAGCGACAATACAATTGTCGTCTCTGTCAGATCCATGTTTACAATAACGATGTGCATTAGTGGTTATTGTCTAACAAACTGGTAGCTATGTGTGTCTACAGTTCCGAGTGTAACACAGCACACCATTTTATATTCTACACTAAAACCTCGAACTCACAACAGTGCGATAAACGTTGACACTGAAGTTTTTATCAGTAATTATAACACTAACGAACGCGTGAAAACTAGACATAACAAAGAGAGTCGCAATATTCTACTTCAGACTACATTACAAAATATAACTATTTCTACGCTAAACATTGGTTGAATGCAATGACTCGGTGCCAACCACTAATAGTTAAGCTAAGTTTACAATATCAAAAAGTATGTAATAAGAATTTTGCATTTATCGCTTATCTGTCATACGGAAACATGTATTCTGTATTTCTAGTTTCCAATATTGTTTTTATTCTTAATTCTAGCCAATGGAAAAAGGCGGCAAGCCTGTTATGTTTACCTTTGTTCGTAACCTAACTTTTTTTATAGCAACCTTATTTAATCAGAATATACTTCAAAGCCGACATTTTCTATAAGAGAAGATTATTTTTGTGAAAAAATATAATCGTTAACACGTGCACACACACGACGTTTTAATATTCTTTATACTTGCATTCAGGGGTCGATTTTAAGGAAATTTAGTGCCTGTCTGCCAGACAGGTTCTTATATCTTCAAGCCTGTCCATAACACTTTCAACTTGCCCAGCTATTTAAAATATAACAACCGTGAAGAAAAAAAATATTGTTCTTTTTATATATATTGCTGATGCATTATAAATTAATATGCAAAACATTTATACTGCAAACTAAGTAGGATATATTCTACACTAAAACTTATTGAACACTGTGAGTTCAGTTTTCATTATACTCTTCGATCTTTATCATTATCACTTTCATTGGGTCAAGAATCCAGTTCCTCTTTCACTTTTGCGTATGGTGCTTGAAAGGGACGGGGTTTCCTTTGACTTCTGTGCACCAGAGGTTTATAGTTTCGTCTGGCTCATAGTCACAGACACGTGGTGACTTCATTTGAATCCGCATTAGTAATGATAGAACGTTGTCCCCAAGCCGATTTCGCCAATCAGATCTCGTTGATTTCGTTAGTGAGAAACCACGCTCGCAGTCTACTGTACGAGCTGGCAGAGACAGCAGGAGATCGACAAGGCCGAGAATATTAGCGTATTCAACTTTGTGTTTTTTGCAGCACTCCCAACTTGCTTTTGTGATAGGCCTATTTTCTTTACATATAGTTATCTTGAGGTATGTACGTATTATTGCTTTTACACAAATTTATTATGAAAATAAACGTTTCGTAACAATAACATAAGTTATAAACAGCAATAATTTTGTCACACGATGGATATTTGAATTCTAAAGCCTAACATTGCATGGTTCAGACACGCGCATAAACCCACTGAGCTATACATACAGCCTACAGTATGTGCGTGTGATAATTAATATATTTAACCCAACGCCACATTTATAGCGTATTTTATAATGTTATGATTATTGTTTTTANTGCGTGTGATAATTAATATATTTAACCCAACGCCACATTTATAGCGTATTTTATAATGTTATGATTATTGTTTTTATGACTGTGTGAGTATTTTGCAAAGTTTGCTATTACTTATGCGTACATTAAATTTCATTTTGTACATACATACGTTTTACAGAACCCGTAATGTTTTCGTAAACGGACATATACGGCTTGATGTAGTTACTCGGGTGTCCGCCATCTTGTATGTACCAGCTTTGTGGCTACAGCAGACATTCAGAACACGTTCTACTGCTGTGGAGTTTGGTCTGGGAGCAACAGAGATGGTGTATGAGAGAGAGAGAGAGAGAGAGAGAGAGAGAGAGAGAGAGAGAGAGAGTAAATGTCACAGTGGCAACGCTGCCGACTTCCCCACACAGCCGCCACGAAATTGGACCAGCGCTACGTGGTGTTCATACAAAGAACTACAGATTCTTACCTGCTGGAGTGGTCAGAAACTTTAACCTGGGCCCTATTCTCTAACTTGAGCTTGCTTAAAGACAGTCAACGTTCTCGTCTCAAAAATGTATGTTTGGCAACGCAGTGGGTTGTGTTCTGAAATCATCGATCTGCTTGTTGAATTTTATTTTTTTCTCATTATTACAGTACATTTTTTAACTATAAATGNTGTTCTGAAATCATCGATCTGCTTGTTGAATTTTATTTTTTTCTCATTATTACAGTACATTTTTTAACTATAAATGGTATTTATTTCCTAATACGTTTTCGAATAATACTTCTAAATAAATTTACATCTTTTCATGGATACAAGATTTCAGGTGGTACTAGTTCATTTTTAGCATCACGAGATAGGAGCACTGACCTGTGACACTTCGTAGTTACATTAAAGCGAGAGTATCACTAGCAAATTATATAATACACTCCTTAAATGTATACCAGACATCGTTTATTTCACGGAAATATAACAGAATATAATATTTCTCAAGTTTAGGGCATTTTAAAACGTTTTCTTTTCTGTAAGGCATATTTGTATATACTCTGTACCATATATTAAGGCCACATTCTTGACAGTTGACGATCGCCGCGCCAATGTTTACTTTACGTTTATGTATCCATTCGCCAACAACTGGGTGCGACGAGTCAGCGCATCCAGTAGGTGGTGCTTCGTGCGGCAATTGGTGAACTACTTGGGTGGCGCGGCAGGCAGCGAGAGTGTTTGGAGGGCGTGTGTACGTTCGTTCGTAAACGCTGTACACGAAATATATGTTACTTTAAAAATTATGTAGAGCTCGCGAAAAATAAAACTATTGGTATATGTTCGTAAATTTATTATATAAAGCAAACGAAAGCTTTTCTCTTCTGGCTTGTTATACTTCGAAAAAACCTCACAGATGGCGCGCACAACATTTCAGTACGTGCTCTGAGCAGCATTTTTTTCTCAAGAGGTAGCATCTTTGTGAAGTTTACTGTTGTTCTATTACTGTCTCGGAACAAAGGAATTTGAAATATTTTTCGTCAGATTATTAGAAAAAATAACCCAACAGTATTATTCAATATTTCTGTATNTATTATTAGAAAAAATAGCCCAACAGTATTATTCAATATTTCTGTATGCTTTTGGAATTAATATTAAACACGTAAGGAAAGCCATGTTGGAAATGNGATTATTAGAAAAAATAACCCAACAGTATTATTCAATATTTCTGTATGCTTTTGGAATTAATATTAAACACGTAAGGAAAGCCATGTTGGAGATGGGACGTGAAAAAAGTTTTTGAAATTGTGTTTCATTTGGATATGGATTGTTTTAATGTGACTTTAATTTTTAACACCTATACATTTCTACTTTAGCACGAAGTTTAGTTTTCAACACTAAAAACCGCTGTTTTATGACCACGTAAAATAAAATGTATTAGTTAACCTTGGAACTCTTTTTTATCACGTATTTTCGGCTGGTCGAATGTGCGTCGGCAGTGCACTCAGAATAGCCAACGTAATATTAACTTTCGTTCGTGCATCAGCTGATACAGGATTTTGTAAATGGCACGTTGTTTGTTTTGAATACTTCAATTTGCCACTCACTGACTGTCAGAATGTGGCCTTCTTATATTAAACCTCAATACGTAGGCCATTTTCATTCCACTTTCGTTCATAAAGACATATTGTTGGCCTGTCGTTATATAAAGACAGTCACAAGGCATTCGAAAGACAACCATGGAAACATATTGTGTTACAGAACACCATTTCACCTCGTAAAGATAGTTAATGACTTTACATAAAGACATAAAAAAGTTAGAGAATAGGGCCCCTGGGGAAGTCCACTCCAGATATATATTTAAACAATGCTTCAGATGAGGCATGTTGTAGAGGCATGTTGTAAAAAATGTTAATATGTGGGTCTTCTTCATTTTATGACTGGGGCATAGTCTGCCCGCCAATTCATTGGTTGGACTCCACCTTAAAGTAAGCTTGTCCGGTGCGTGGCTCACTCTAGCTTGTATATCGGTAAACACGCTGTTCTCAGTATTTAGTCAGGAGACTGTTTAAACAAGTGTTGACACACGCTAATATTGTCCACGTGGAATCCATGGTGTCGGCTGTACACATCAGTAAATCACCAGCATATACTTAAGAAATCTGCAATGCGACGAATGCCAGTTTTTTATTTGTTTATGGCGTGCGTGCACAGGTGAACACGCACTTACAGCTGTGCGGAGCGGAGCGAAGCTGCTGCCGCTTTATAAACAAACTAATGTGTTAGCATGAGTAAGGTTAATTCCACTCGGGTTAGGAACAAAACGAGTTTTCTTACCGGAGAGTTTGGCATAGGGAAAACTTCCGCCGCTAGGTGCGCAGTGTTCCAAAGAGGTCACTTTTAATTAAAAAATTTAAGCTACGTGAATAATAAAAGAGAAAGGTTTCACTTACTTACGTAGTTATTTTATATTTGATTTATAATTATTGCAATTTATTTAGTCTTTTAACGTAGAAAATAGAGAAAATTTGGTACACATGCGACACTGGCGCTTACCTAGTGGCGAAAAAATTAGGTTGCCAAACTAAAAGCATTGAGTTTCCCACCCGGAGTACAATAGACCTTGCCTTGAGTGACAGCACGCAAGCAGCGGCGAGCAGCGACAGCTGAAGATAAGAATTTTTTTTTTTTTGCTAGCAGCAGGAGCGGCAAAGTGGCAAGCCAAAAATTCCCAGCGTCACTGCCGTGATATAACCGACGAGTTGTGGGGCGAGGAGTCACGTCAGCTTTGGAGTCTGATAGCAAGTAGACTGCGCTCGCCGAGATTTTATATCCNTGAGTACAATAGACCTTGGCTTGAGTGACAGCACGCAAGCAGCGGCGAGCAGCGACAGCTGAAGATAAGAATTTTTTTTTTTTGCTAGCAGCAGGAGCGGCAAAGTGGCAAGCCAAAAATTCCCAGCGTCACTGCCGTGATGTAACCGACGAGTTGTGGGGCGAGGAGTCACGTCAGCTTTGGAGTCTGATAGCAAGTAGACTGCGCTCGCCGAGATTTTATATCCTCCGAACACATTGTAATCTTGTTTTCTTAAGCTTTTAATGATTAATCAATCTATTCCCCACGAGGAACAAAAGGCGACGCACCTTAGACAGCGACATTACGACGCTAAGGAAAGATCACTCTCCGACAGAATTTTTTAGCCTTGTTATTTCTGGTCCGGGGATCATCTTGCTTTAGTACGGACTAACTTTTAGTCTGGACTAAGGGTAGCACTAGCGGCGTATTAGAGTCAAAAAGAAACATGGCGAACTTAAAATAAGACAAGTTTGTTAATATTGCATGCATGTGAAAGCTAGATAAAGTTTTACAAAACGCAAAAAAAAAAAAAAAAAAAAAAANTAAAGTTTTACAAAACGAAAAAAAAAAAAAAAAAAAAAAACGTTTAAGGCAAATTCCTTTCAATACGTTGAAGCAAAAATGTGCCGATTTAATGGATGAAACGTTCCGTGAATAATATCCCAAAGGAATTATAATTATAGTAAATACACCAGAGTTAAGCTACAGCAACGTATTTAGAATTTCACTTTCTATAAAATGCCTTCCCTGGAAACAGATCCTTACCAGACGTAATACTAATACTTTCAAAGAGAATTTTAATACAAAACCTATTTTTACAAAATATACAGAAAAGTATCTTACTGTGGGGAGTGTATGAGTTGCTGAATGGTAACATCGTGAATTGATATGCAAGTTCAAATTCCGTATGGGTAAAACTTTTAAATTATTTTATAATTTATTTTTGTGATGTATTTAGCACAAGAATACAAATTTATCTTCGTTATAAAGGCAGTATTGGCGTAAAAAATGAAACCAGCCCAAACTACAGTGCATAGGGATGTGCTACGAAAAATTAACAATTCAACATGGAATAATAAGATTACTAGTATATTAATTTTTCGTCCTCCATCGTGCGGTATTTCAATACAGGATCGAAAATCAGATGTAAATAATGATTTAAAAGCATTTCTTTTTACAATTAAGGAAAACATATTAAAGGTAATAGTTAATTTCGTTAAGACGTACTTGCCGTCGAAATAAATAGTTATGATATAAAATTTTAACGAACAAGTGAGATTCGAACCTGCAGTTCATATTTAGCAAAGCAAGAATCTTATCCACTGCTCTACACAGTCATGCATAGTTTTGGCATAACAGATTAAAAAATTACTGATAATTAAATTATATACAAAATATTGAATAAGTTGCAATTTATAGGAAATTTGATAATTAAGTAAAGGGGCAATCTCTGTTTGAATTTATTAAAGCTACTTTAAATGTGTGTGTCATATCAAATATGACTTTCCTATCGTAGTAAATATTTGAGACGAGAATCTGCAATGCGCATGCGTAGTACACCTGGCAACAGTGTACTTCGATGATACCTCGACTAAAGTTAGTCTCGCTCTAGTCGGGGTTATGAATACGATGTAGTTAGTCTATCCTTAGTCCGGGCTAACCTCAGACCAACTCCGAGGAAGATGATCTCTGGATCATCCTTGGACTAAGATCTGACTATGAATAGGGCCCTGACTCGCCAGGCGGCAGCCCGAACACTGGGGAGTATTCCATAATGTGCACTAGCCAATCAGACTCAAGTCTATTTCCACGTCTTCGCGCGGCCAATCAGCGACAGAGCCTGCTTACATCAAAGGAACCACCACGCCACTTAGCTTCTGTATGTGGTCTATTCGCGGTTTCTTCGAACTTGTTGAATCAAACCTTTGAAAAAAAATCACCCGACGTATGACGTGATTGCTTGTTTCCTAAATACGCCACGTGTCACGAGCATTTTATACACTTGTTAACAAAAAAATTCCGTAATTTTTTATTTGAGCTGGACTTTCACTTATATATGTTTTATTTATAAATTACAGATAATATTTCGCTGGCTTTCATTTTAATTTGCTTTGTAGTTTTGAGTTCGCGATACTAAAATATTAGGTAACGAACGTCACATGTTTACAAAAAAATGCCGTGAATTCGCATATGTGTGTATAATTTTAAACAAAATTGAATTTTCATTTACAGAATTTTTTCAATGTTGGACAGTTGTCATAAATGGTGCATACAAAACTTAACTCATCACGAGTGTCTGTATATCGACGAGGCTGTGGTTACTGCGCGAGTGTTCGCAGGCGGCCATCATTACTGCATCCCACACTGTAAACAAAAAATTGAGGTAAAATGCCCATACATGTAAGGGAAGCTAATTACCTCCACGTGTAAGGTAAGATTACCTCTTTAATGGAGAGTAGGTTTGCATAACAAGTAAAGCACTATTCTTGAATCGTACCGAAAAGTGAGGGTAAAATCCCATACAAGTAAGGGAATATAAACTATATTGTATAAGAAAAGTATATTAAAAATAATTGCGGATTATTTGTACGGTTTACAGTATAATCGCCTATATCCTCAGACGAATAGTAACCGTAACCAGAATGTTATAATCATCGACACTTGCCGGTGGGTGGGAGGGCGTGAACCACGGTTTTTTATCTCGGGAGGCCGCGCTATCCACTACACCACGGCAACATGGCTGTGATAGTGATTACGAGTTGTACTAAAGAAAGTCACCACGAGAAATTAAAAAAATATTACAAGTTTTCCGGAACATGTCCGGCTCTCCGCACCTCCTCCCCTCCTGTACCTGATCCGCCAAGGTATCACAGGAGACAACTTTCAGAGCCTAATTTCTTATGGACGGTCCGGTATTACTACCTTGAGTCTCTCTAGGAAAACATGCCCCTCCACTTGATTGCCACAACAGACAAGCTTCACAGGTCTGAACGACCTCCACTCTAACATGGAAGACGGTTGACCTTACAGTGATATCAGTCTCATTTGTTACCGTGTCCCGTCAGCCTCGAGTGATTCACCGAACAGAGCCTTGGAGCTACATGTGTGCGCTCACTACGTGGCCACACACGTAACCCGGCCGTCTCCCTAGGATTGCTCCTAAGTGACAGCTTACAGAGTTTACTCTACAAAAACTATTAAATTAAAATTACCTACAAAAATTTTAATTGAAACAACTAGACATGTTTTTCCTAAAATATTTCTAATGTTAATTTGAACATTCCCGCCATTCGAAGGAAAAACTTGACAAATTAGTTATTCCTGAAACGGGCTGTAAAAATTATTTTGTGTAACAGATTGCTCAGTTAATTTGTCTGGTACAATATAAAGTTTGTGTAAAATGTATTAAATGANAAATTATTTTGTGTAACAGATTGCTCAGTTAATTTGTCTGGTACAATATAAAGTTTGTGTAAAATGTATTAAATGTCTTTATTATTGCTTTGAAGTCAATACCTTTCCAAGTATTCTAATAATTCCCCTGGCATAATTACGCGGGTATAAATAAAGGTGTTCATTCACATTTTAACATGGGAACATGAAGCTATCAGTTTTCCACATTCTCTTACGAATTTTCTTGTTTTTTTTTTTTTCGCGAACTTTTTATTTGTAACTATTTGATAATTGTATTTTACAGATCTTCTACCTTTAAATTAATTAGTATTGCTTAGCATTACACCTGCCTTAACGAATGCAAGCTGTCCAACATGGCGCCTTGTTTTGTCTCTTCCTCCCGTCCAGCCGCTGAGACAATGCTGAGGAGCTGCGCGCGTCCTAGGGTAGTTCCCATCCGTGTGTGGGATTCTCCACTGNAAATTATTTTGTGTAACAGATTGCTCAGTTAATTTGTCTGGTACAATATAAAGTTTGTGTAAAATGTATTAAATGACTTTATTATTGCTTTGAAGTCAATACCTTTCCAAGTATTCTAATAATTCCCCTGGCATAATTACGTGGGTATAAATAAAGGTGTTCATTCACATTTTAACATGGGAACATGAAGCTATCAGTTTTCCACATTCTCTTACGAATTTTCTTGTTTTTTTTTTTTTCGCGAACTTTTTATTTGTAACTATTTGATAATTGTATTTTACAGATCTTCTACCTTTAAATTAATTAGTATTGCTTAGCATTACACCTGCCTTAACGAATGCAAGCTGTCCAACATGGCACCTTGTTTTGTTTCTTCCTCTCTTCCAGCCTCTGAGACAATGCTGAGGAGTTGCGCGCGTCGTAGGGTAATTACCATCCGCGTGTGGTATTCTCCACTGCCATGTTTGTGAATTTCATTCCAGAGTGCGGTAATTCTATCTCACATGTAAAGAAAAATATGTTTCCCAAACAAGTTTGCGAAAATTGCCATACAATTGCTAGGTAATTTTCCAAACATTTTTTTACAGTGCACATGCGCGGTTTTCGCCCATTTTTAAAAACGGTATCCCAACCTAACTGGACCTCCGTAACTAGCCGAGGATGGTGGGCATGCACGTGTTGTTGCGGTTTAAACGAATATATCATAATATAGTCGAATGAGTATTTTTTATAGTATAAACCAACTTAAAGGTAGTTGGTTAATATGTGGGTCTTCGCACGCGCCTGCGGTAATATACGCTCCCACGACTGTCCACAGACACTTATATAACATTTCAGCGCATTATGCTAGTAGTTAGAAAATGGCGGTTCGAACACAGCTTCGTGAGAGGGATGCAGGGATTCCAAGATGGCCGCCGGCGGCCACATCATGCTCTTGAATTCCACCCTCTTGCATTCCACCGCCATAGCGGCCATATTGGAATCCCTGACTCCCTGTCACGAAGCTGTGTTCGAACCGCCATTTTCTAACTACTTATTCTAGTGCCAAAAACTGTTCAGTTTGTGAGCCGTGCTATATTCGAAATAACAATAATAATACACACGCCACTAAGCCCCGCCGCACATGCCCACACTCGCACTCGTTCACGATACTGCGCCAACGTCGCATTGACATTGGTGGACACGTGTGTGTCCGTAATTGCTTTCACGAGTCGTACATCAGTCAGTGTCTCTTCTGCCATTCCGTAGACGAAAACGAAACAAGATGGACGCGATTGATTTAAGTTCAGAATCCGACAGTGATAACGAGTTTTTAAATAGATTATTGTTAATAAGGAAATCATCCGAAAAAAAAATATGGAAGAGCTCTTACATGTCCAAAAGGAAAACACATGGAGAATTCAAATTAACTTCTGAGTTTTCAGACGACAAATTTAACAATTATTTTAGAATGAATAGGGACGATTTTAAAGAAGTACATGCGATGATTGCTTCAGATTTAGAAGATCAAGGATATGGTGGTCATGAACGAATTAGTACTGAAGAAAAATTGGCCGTTTTCTTAAGGTAAGTTTATTATGTAGGTAAACAATTACAAATGAAATGGAACTATTCAAA
>NQII01002031.1:188309-206787 GCA_002778355.1 Clitarchus hookeri
CGTGACCCTCTCTGCCCCCCGCCCAACAAACATAACACACCGCCTCTAAAAGCATCGACCTTCCCCTTACATCCTTACTCCTTCCCGCTGCCCGGCACCATTCCCCCCACCACACTCGCGGGTCAGGCAGCTGGCCGGCCTCTTCAAACCAATCGTAAAACGATTAGAAATTAGGAATCGATGAATTCATAAATAATTAAAATTATTTTATTTAAATTTATTTTATCTTAGTTTTTAAAAATGTCGAAATTTTTATCAATGTATCGAATGTATTTTTAATGCAAAACCGGGTTATAAAATTTAAATTATGTAAATTTAACACTTCCCCATAACAGCTGGCAACTTAAAAAAAAATTCTCATAGAGGAATTTGGGGGGGGGGGGGTTTCTAAACCCACAACATATCATACGAGAATCCGGTGCTCTAAACACTGAACTACACAAGTGACCACGATCATCGGTGCGTTGTCCTTTGGTGTAATTCTCTAGACGTAGTTAAGCTTGTTTGCACGAGGCGGAGGAATATCCTGGAAGTAGATATTAGGCAGGGCTTCAGAAAAGTGTTAAGTAACTGTGAATGGATTATAGCCAAATGTTTTCACTGTTTGTCATATGAGTCGTGAACATGGTGGAGCGCCCACGACCACAAGTGGCGCGCAGTGTTGCCAGATGACAAACAAAAAATTCGGAAGTTCATTCCGAAAAATCACGAAGATTTTCCACAAATTCCACAATTTAAAATAATTTAAAAAATATGTATACACAACTGTATCCATTATTAAAAATTACCAGTGCCATCTCCAAACAAACTGCGTACAAGAGTAAATTCCTGAATCCTAATATATATTTTTTGTTTAGTCCTTTTTTTCTTTTATTTTAACATATGTTTTAAATTATAGATAGCGTCAAAACCAAAATAAAAAAAACTGAAGTCACGAAATTTTTTCGCAATGGCGAAAACTTGCAAGTAGGCCACAATTAAATTCTAATTTCAGGTACATGAACTCATAATTTAAAAGTAAAATTCTCGCGCAATATAAATATAAGCCACCAACAGCTGACGCAGCTACTGAAGACTTTAAGTTTTCTTATTCCCCCCTCCTCCTAACGGGGCCGCGGTGACTGAGCTCAAGTTAGCCTGCTCGCCTCCCACCAAGGCGAACCGGGTTCAATCCCCGGTCGGATCACTCCCGGATTTTCACATGTAGGAATCGTGCCGAACGATGCCGCTGGTCGGCGGAGTTTCTCGCGGGGATCTCCCGTTTCCCCTGCTCTTTCATTCCAATGCAGCTCCATACTCACCTCAATCATTCTCATCAACTCTCAAGACCTCGCTGTTAAGAGCCACCAAAATATCTTCCCTCANAAATATAAGTTCCCCTTAGCAATGGCGATGTCACAGCAAAGAAATTATTGTGGCTGAAATCGACACCACTGACATCAGTTAATCAGTCCATAAGTGACAGTTAAGCTGCGTTTACAATAAGAAGTATAACAGTAACCACAGCACAGAGGTAGTGTGCGTAAAAATTGGCCGCCATGTTTTAAAACTTATTGATTCACAACTGCACATTAGAGTTCATGACAGAGTGCACAAAGAAATCCCCGTTATTTTTCAATTCTCATGCGGATGCATAGGGCAACGGCCAACCAGAGCAGAGCATGAAATTTGCAGCGAAGTTATTTATTTACAATGAAGGAACAGTTATGCTGCGGAAACGAAGACATGTCGGAAGATATAGCGTGTATTTAGAGAAAAGAACAGGTGGAAGTTCACGAGCAAAAATTGTCCAAAGATTATTTACATCTTTACGATCGCAAAAACAAAGATTTAAAAAAAAAGCTAAAATAACTGCTAATTTTCAAAACAATATCACGATCTGTTTCAAAAATCCATTACTTACCAAGACTACCAACTGACGTCAGACTCGTCGGAAAATTTCATTGTCTAAAATTAATACATAGGAAGTATTCATTTGTGAATCAACTTCGCACAGGAATTCTGGTCGTGTGAATGTTATACTGTTATGTCCTATGCTCTGTGTACATGTTTTTTGTTGGTGAATCAACCCTTTCATTTGTTGGGTGAGTAGTTTTCAAATACTGAGTTTGTTGTTTTCACAAATGTGTAAAAAGATAATTATTTTCAGTAGGCTTAAATTATAAATAAGACAGATTAAAGAGAGATAATGTAAAATTAGGAAAGTTTGGAGGAAAACCCCGTGTTCTAGTCTATTCGGTGTTTCTTCACACTTTCTTGGATAAAACCTTTGAAAAATCGCCCCATGTATGACGTGCTTGGTTGTTTCATAAATATGTCATATATCATAAGCTTTTTACTCTTGTATTAAAATAAAATAACCTTTTGTTGGTTTAATTGCAACTTTGTTTACATTTTATGTATATATTATTATAATAGTTCATTTATAATTTATATGAAATAAACTAGGGAGAAAATANCTTTGTTTACATTTTATGTATATATTATTATAATAGTTCATTTATAATTTATATGAAATAAACTAGGGAGAAAATAGTTGTGTTGGTAACACCTAGTAAGAAATAGTTCTTATGCAAAATATCACTAAACGGTGTACGCACGAATGCGGTGCGTGGTCAGTTTGGTGTAATTTCCTATAATCGGTTAATCTTTGTTTGCATGAGGTGGAGGAATATCCTGCAAGTAGATCTTTAGCAGGGATTCAGAAATGTCGGTGGTAGCCGTGAATGGAGCTGTGGCCAGAAGATGGGAAGATGCGACATCGCTGGGTGTGCGAGGGAGAGTAGATGAAGTGTGAAGAGGCTGGTCCACGCCGCCTGCCCTTGTGGGAGGACGCGGTGGGACGCGGTAACGATCGCGCGCCCGAGGCTTCCTCCCCTGCACGCGAGCGAGGGTTCGTTCAGAGAACCGCCCCCGCTACAGTCCCCGGCCAATCAATACCGTGACCCTGGCCGCCCACCTCAAACAAGCCTTCGCCCAACCCAGATCAATACCGACACTCTTGTTTACAGCCCCTTACATCCGCCAAACCCGGCGCCACTGGATATGCCCTACGCTGGCCTTATTGAAAACACCCTACTCACTCTAGCCGATTCTCGGCTTCTTCACACTTTTTGTACCCCACCTTCGAAAAATCACATGACGTGTTTGCTTGTATCCTAAATATGTCATGTATCACAAACCTTTTTTATACTTCTGATAGCACAAAGGTAGCTAATTTTTTGGTTAAATTCAACTTTTACTTTTTTTTTATAATTAAGATATTTTGTTTATAATTACAGGCTCAGTCAGAAAGTAATATATCCTATTTTTTATTATAATTTACAAGAAAACGAAATGCCCTGTACTTAGCATAATAGCCATAACATTCACGATTAAGTTGTCACTTTTCAATATGATCACCATCTTTGTCAAATGTTTTTGTCCACCTTGAAACAAGAGCATATATTCCAGTGCGATAAAAAAATCATGGTTCTGCTTGCCTCAGCCGCTGGCGCATGAAGTTTTTCAGGGTCTCCACATCATCGAAATGATGCCCACAATGAGATTCCTTCAGTGAGCCGAACAGATGGAAATCTGATGGTGCAAGGTCAGAGCTGTATGGTGGATGGGGCAAGACTTCCCAGCCAATTTTCGCAATTTCGCCAGTGGTGTGGTGACTGGTGTGTGGTCTTGAATTGTCGTGCAAAAAAAAAGAACACCCACCGTAGTTGCTGATGAGCGAAATCGCCGAAAACATGCTCGAAGCTTCGTGAGGGTCTTGACATATTGCACAGATTTTATTGTACATCCCTACTCAAAAAGCAACCAGAATAACACACTCGGCATCCTAAAAGACTGTCGCCATAACCATCCCAGCCAAAGGCGCTGTTTTGAATTTTTCTTCGTCGGGGGTATGGTGTGATGCCATTCCATCGACTGCCTCTTGGACTCAGGTTCAAAAAAATGAAACCGTGGCTCGTCTCCAGTCACAATTTTCGCCAAGACCTCCTCCCCCTCCACATTGAAGCACTTCAACAGATTGGAGGTTATTGTATCGCTTGCTTATTTATTCTGGTCGATCAACATTTTCTGTAACCAGCATGCACAAACTTTGGAGTAGCCCAGTTTTTCAATAACGGACATCACACTGCCTTTACCGATGGAGAGCAGGCGACACAATCCTCCTCCGCAATCATCCTCCACAATCCTCTTCAACAATCCTCCTCAGCAATGATCATGGATCCTCCTCCACATTCCTCACCAATCCTCCACGATCCTCACCAATCCTCCACAATACCCACCAATCCTCAAGCATCCTCAATAATCGTCTGCAATCTTCGGTTATCCTCCTCACTAATCCTCAGCAATTCTCCTCGCCAATCCTCAGCAATACTCTGCAATCCTCAGCAATCATCACCAATCTTCGCTAATCTTCACCAATCCTCAGTTTTCCTCCTCACCAATCCTCAGTAATCCTCCTCGCCAATCCTCAGCAGTCCTCAGTAATACTCTGCAATACTCAGCAATCATCACCAATCTTCAACAATCGTCAGTAATCCTCCTCACCAATCCTCAGCAATTCTCACCAATTATCTGCAATCCTCACCAATCCTTCGCATAAGGATGATCCCATCGACATGTTGGATGCTGTGTGGAGTCACTGCAGTGACTAGCCAGCCACTCCGTGTTGCATCAGCCAACTCTGTTTCCCCTTCAGTTTCTGTACAGCGATGAACCCATCGCCTACCCTGACCTCCACTGTTGCATCCCCATACACCTTCTTCAGCCTTTCATGTATGCGAATGGGCGTTTCACCTTCCACATTCAGGAATTCAATCACAGAATGTGGTCTTATACATACGTCGATGTCAGTCATTTTCTAAACTTATGCAGTGCTGCCATCTGTTGATGTAGGATGCTGTTGCTGAAGAGGACTTTAGAAGAATGTTTATGGAATCGTGCCAAATCCCCCCCCCCCTTTTTTTTTAAATAGCAAAATATTGAAGAAGAAAATTAATAGGAGACATTACTTTCAGACTGAATACCAACAGGGAGAAAATAGGTGTGTTTATAATGCCAAGTAAGAAACAGATCTTATGCACAAAATATTATTACACTGAGCATACATGAATGCAGAGCATTGTATCTTTAGTGTAATTTTCTAGACTCTGTTAAGCCATGTTTGCATAAGGCGGAGGAATATCCTGGAAGTAGAACTTTCGCAGGGCTTCAGAAAAGTTGTATGTAATCGCCTAGGTGGGATACGAGTGGTCTAACCACTAAACCACATTTCAGAGGATGTT
The DNA here is from genome assembly GCA_002778355.1 of Clitarchus hookeri. NCBI lineage: Eukaryota > Metazoa > Arthropoda > Insecta > Phasmatodea > Phasmatidae > Clitarchus > Clitarchus hookeri. The sequence continues at coordinate 193,595 of NQII01002031.1, forward strand.
TATTCAAGAAAACCCACAAACAGTGAATGTGGGATAATCAATAAAAATATGGTTAAAAGCCCCAGGAAGCACTGAGTTGCATATATGAAACACAGGTAGCAGACAGACTGCTGCAACAGTTTTGGCAATTTAAGGCCTCCAAGTGAGCTGTGCCGATACCTATGCAGAACATCATTGACCTACAACTATGAGCCAGATCAAGCACCCAGCACTTGAAACTGTGGTATTTCTGTTTTCGCTTCCTTTTTAGTTTGAACAGTATACATGTAAGATGCTTAAACAACGACTGGAAACCACAATACATGGCAATAACACTTACCTTGTAGAAGGCATAGGTCAGAGCTATGTGTGTGGTGCATTTCTTACCACTCAACCTGAAGAGAGCGATAGTGCTGCAACATCTCGAATTTTAAATGTACTAAGTGGTGCCAAGAATAGGTGAGAAACACTACAAATTGTACATCGTGAAAAGCAATATTGACTTCTACAAGGTAATGTTGCCATGGGTTCTCACAAAATAGCGACATGGCAATGTACAACAAAGAATCACCATCTACTCACATAGAGTTTGAATTTTGTAGAAAGCCCAACACCCTCATGAACATTATCAGGTGCAGCGAAAAAATCGATTATACGATTCTGTATATAATATACGATCAGACCGACACTGGGGTTCGAGCCACAATTGTGTGATAATATAAAGCCCACGAATCACTGCAAATGTTCAACATGTTGGCAGTCAGTTTTATACTGATAAACTGCATTATGGATGCAGGAATGTCTCTCAGTGGCAGGTCAAGCTCTGCATGAGTTTTCAACAACGGAGGCTCATGATTTTAAACTGCTGGAAGTGCCACAAAATGTTATTTACACTCCAGTCAATGTAAAGATAACATGTACAGTGTTCGTACCTATCATCGACCAGCACAGAGAGTTGCGAACTTTTGAAAGAAAGAAACTCAATATGCCAGCAATTGAGATTATGGGATTCTGAAGTAATAAAACAAAGCACCTCATAAACTGGCAATTGGTACACAATGAGTTGTCAAAGTGATTACAAATGTGGACGAGCATTTCCTTAGCAAGATTGGTTTCGGGGTTTATCGACATGGGCGATTACAAAAATATCGACTAGCCAGTAGTTTCTGAAGACAGTGTGATGAAAGTGGAACTTCATGTATACCAGTATTTCTACTAAAAGTCTAGGCCTCCATACAACACCAAGGAATCTACATTCTTACATGCCAGTCTTTCTTGTGATGCAGGGGGACTCTGGTGAAAGAAGATGTATCCAACTCGACACCNTATCGACTAGCCAGTAGTTTCTGAAGACAGTGTGATGAAAGTGGAACTTCATGTATACCAGTATTTCTACTAAAAGTCTAGGCCTCCATACAACACCAAGGTATCTACATTCTTACATGCCAGTCTTTCTTGTGATGCAGGGGGACTCTGGTGAAAGAAGATGTATCCAACTCGACACCGACATAAATATCGAGCAATGGTATTCTTCACCTAATCGATCGCATCACCTATTTGCTCAGCAGTGTCGAGGAGGGCCAAACAAGAGATGTCGGCATGATTGGGATAAATAATACATCTATATTTTGCCAAGTAAGCTATATGGAGCCAGCATGGCTAGTTATCAGTGTATACTGTTTCACAATCGGCAGACAACTGCCGAACATTAAGATGTTGTAGAACGTAGAAGATGACAATAACATACACATGATATTCAGGTCATGGAATCTCAAAATGTCCCCCAGTTTTCCTGCAAGCCAGATTACCAACTAGATCATTAAGACCATCTTTATTACACAGAAACCAATGTACACCAACGGAGTGATCTATTCGCAGTTCGACACTTGCCGAATACAAAATATGAAGATATTTTTGTATAGCAAAAGCTACCCTTACATGAGCATGAACATTGTCATTGGAAATGTGCAATTCCAGCTTGCATATCAAATGAACCCGCAATTCCAGCATACTTATTATGGATTNATTCCAGCTTGCATATCAAATGAACCCGCAATTCCAGCATACTTATTATGGATTTATTCAGTCCCCAATACTGAGCCCAGTTACATTCAAGAGTATAATTCCACTCATGGTTTTTGGTATCAGTAAACAGATAGAAAAAAATAATTCTAATTTAATCGACTAGAGGATTGAAATCATGATACATGAGAATATTCCTGCACACATGCATGCTTGCACAACTCACACTGCACAACTGCCGAGACAAATTCATGAAATTTCTGCTGTGTGTTCATTGGAAAATACATCAGTTTGAGGTTCACATTATATTTCTGATCTGTTGCCTTCGAGCATGGCCAGCATCAAGATGTACTTTAAATTTCAGGGCTTCCAGAGTTAAAGAGTTTCTTGCTCAAGGAGATCACCATGACTTATGAAGACAATGCAAGACAATAACAAAGTCGTTCAGACCCCAAACCCATATACGCTTTTGGAGGAGAGAACAAGATAACCTATTACTGGCTAACCAAACACTGTAATGGCTTGGGTTGAGATGAAGGCATGGTACTAGGCGATCAAGTGGGAAATGCACTTAACGATCTACTGATATAGTACCAATGGAACCAATTTATGTGGTGGAGTGTAAACAGAAGAAATGGTTGCGTGAATTTTGTAAATGAGGATTATAAAAAACNTGCGTGAATTTTGTAAATGAGGATTATAAAAAACAGTTCTGCAGGCCAGAAATTAAATGCCCTTCCCTTCACAAACCCGTTACAATGTACGGCAAACACCACTGACATGTCTGCAACAATTTGAACATGAATATATCTGCATTTCGAGGAACCCTCAGCTGTTATCCAAGGGGGTGCATGGATTGGCACTCATCTTTCAACGACTGCACACAAGATCAGCCGATTAAACCCGGGTCTTGAGGCCTTCGAGTCATTATTTCACTATAAGAATAGTGAATGGACCATTTCTGCACCTTCAGATCACTGCTGGAAGCCTGCGAACATATATGTGAGTGTCACACCCAATCACTTTGCCATCGAATACTACTACTGAGACACAGGCTACGTACTCATGTACAAAGGACTTTTCAATGGCATTGCATGCAGAACTGGAGAGATTTTCGCACTTTCGTCTGTCGTATGAACCAATCCAGCAGCTGGTAGACTGTTGCAATCCTATAAATATATAAATTAATTAATTAATTAAAGTGTGTTGGCTTTCAAATACAAACAACAGTTTTCCCCACCAGCATCGTGGTGCCACAGTGGTGTAGTGGTCAGACTGCTCACCTCCCACCAAGGCGAACCTGATTCTATTCCCGGTGTGGTGGCTCCCGAATTTCCTCATTTGGGAATCGTGCCGGAGATGCCGCTGGCCGGTGGGTTTTCTTGGGGATCTCCCATTTCCCCCGCCCTTTCAATCTGGCATTGCTCAATACTCACCCAGCTTCGCACTCATTGGCTATCAAGACCTCGATGTTAAGAGCAGCCCAAATCTTTCCGATCCACTCCACTGAAAATTTAAATAGGCCTACAGCATAAAACTGCATTGTGTCGGATGAAATGCCCAGGGACCGGTGTTCTCGACGCATATAATGTAATTTTTCGCATCGACGATCAAAGGTTTGAGAGAGTATGACAGTACCATGTGGAATTGTTAGCTCTTCAATGGCTACGGAGGAATGCAGATATGTGTGAGGTCTATTTGAAGTCTGATTATGCTATGTTTGAGGCCTAATGTTCAATTAACTACACTTGCGTTATGGAATAATGCAGTGCATCAGCCTGTTCCGGCTTGTATTGTAATGGAATATGAAAAGTTTCAAGAGCACAGAAGAGTTGCTGAACGATGGGCAGTATTGCCTAAGTTGGGAGATGCCAGGGAGGACAATCTGTGCTTATGACTTGAGGTAATGTGAGCCGCTACTTGTAGTCGGACTTTCATTGGTCACATATGCTGGCCATAATTACTTCTCAGAAAGCTGAACAGAAAAAGTAGGCCACCATCTTGCAGAAACAGTCTGTAAGCTTGTAGGTTGGGTGGTTGTAACTATTCGCCTAATTTGGGGAGAATCTGGCACTTCTGAGTTGATCCGAAGCAAGCAATCCCCCGACCTCTATTTTCCACTTAAAATGCATATGTCCAAAACCAGCATCGGCAAGTCAATGGAATATTTTGAATGACAGGCGCGCGATAAACCAGGAACTAAGTATCTATTACAAAAAGTGAGCCAGCACGATAACCATATTTTTGCGGCGCGCGCTGCTAACCCTGTTTGTATTGAGTTTATATATATATATATATATATATCTGAAGAATTATTTTGTGGTTTGTTGCACTAGTTTCTCTAAGCATGACTCGGGGTGCGTCGAACTGTCCATGTCAAGGCCAGCAGAACATAAATAGTGCGACAGAACTCCGGGCCGGGAGTTTTTGGATGAGTGACTTAGTGGCTGGAGTTTTGGCGATAGACGATGGACGAGCGAAACGAGTGGCAAGAGAAGTGACCAGCGGGAGGAAAATCTGCGACTGTGAGTATCAGCGCAATGAAGAGTGCGACTGGCAGGCTGGACTATTGGACTGGATGTGTGAGTGGAGGACATTGCAAATGATGGCAACAGACAGACTGAAAGTGTGTTAATAATGACTTTGAGTTAATAGACTATTACCAAACAGGGGCATTCAGAGGGACGTTAATTAGAGTTGAAAAATACATTAAATATTGTGCCCACTGAGAAATAAAAAGAGTGATATTGGATATGTATGGTTAATGCTGTAAATAATAGCTGTGTGAATACATTAAAATCAAATTTAGTTATTTTATTTTTGTTAAGACCTCCATCCCTCACAAATTCGGTTACGCCTCTCAGGCATCTTGTAACACTGGAGGCATTAAACTGTAAATTAAATTAGGAATTAGGCTAGTAATTAATGACATTAAAAGTAATTGTTTATTGCAATAGTTGTAGGCCGAAATATTATGACTGTTTGTACAACCAGCACAGTGAATTTTAAAGTAAAATGTTTGCAGAAATTGAAACACTGCGAGCATAACCTAGGGATTAAGTATCCAAGTGAGCGCAAGTGTTAATAGTCTTGATAGCAATATTAGTATTGTGAAAGATAATGTAAATAGTGTAGATTAAAATGTAGACAGGAAAACAGACTCTGTAAACGAAAATGCAGACAAGAAAATAAACAATGTAGATAAGAAAATAGAAGGCATTAGCGAGTTAGTGAACACGAGAATTGACTGTGTGGACAAGAAAATAGACAGTGTCAGTGAAAGAATGGACAGCATCGAGAATGAAATTAAACCGGAAATGAGTGCACTGAAGAAAGAATGGCACGAATGTCTTCAGCGGCGGGGTTCTACTACCTCAACATCGCCAGAAGAGAAAAGCGAGGAAGCAGTGCAAGTGGTAACCAACAGAGAAACTGCGGAGGATAGTCAGTAACTCTGCTGCACTGGTGTCGCGTAATCAGGAGAGGGCAATGGCGACTCAATTAAGCCCGGCCCTTAATGTTGGCCAGACTTAATGGTGGGAGTACCAAGACCAGAAGTCGCCCTGAATGTCTGGTCAGCCGGACGNGCCCTTAATGTTGGCCAGACTTAATGGTGGGAGTACCAAGACCAGAAGTCGCCCTGAATGTCTGGTCAGCCGGACGAGCTTACTACTTCACCGCTGTACTGAGGGGCCCCACCAGAGCATACTACAGTCTCTGCCAGAGCGACATGGACNACGAGCTTACTACTTCACCGCTGTACTGAGGGGCCCCACCAGAGCATACTACAGTCTCTGCCAGAGCGACATGGACTGGAGTACCTCACACTGGTGTTGACCTTGGATCTGCGTTTCAGCGACCGGCACCTGCGACATGCCCACAATGCCCAGCGACCGGGGGGAGCCACTGCAGGAGCTACGGCAAGACACCGTGCGGCTTTCACACCTGTCTCTGGAAGGATGCTCCGAGGAGGCACGCGACAACATCGCAGTCGACTCCTTCATCGATGCCATCGCCGACACAGAGGCACGGCAAGCAGTATGTCTGGCTGCACCCCACAACATGCACAGCGCCCTGGCCCGAGCACTGGAGGTGGAGTCAGCGAGACAGGGAGCCCGCACTCCATCGTCCGTACACTTTCATACTACTCCCGAGATATCTCGAAAAAATGTTCTATTAAAATTCTTCCTCCGCCAGTTAAAATAATTTTCACTCTTGAACTGTTTTGGACTCAGGGTGTTCCAGTAGGCCTACTGTTCTGAGAAGTTCGATCGGCTGTATGTGTAATTGCTAATATTAATCTTAACCATCTCCCACATTAAACATATATTAGGACTACATCCAAGCAATGTAATAGATGTGAATAATTTCGTCAGAATAATATATAATGTTCACAACAACATTCTAAGTAAATGCATTGACGGTATTCTCATCAGCTTACCAAGAAGTTGGAGAATATCTTCGGTCCACTGTCTATCCAGGTNAGTAAATGCATTGACGGTATTCTCATCAGCTTACCAAGAAGTTGGAGAATATCTTCGGTCCACTGTCTATCCAGGGTGATAACAGAGCAAAGACGAAGAGCGTGTTGTCTGTCTACCGGGAAAGCGAGTCAACACAACTGGCGTAGCGTGGACTGTTTGCTAGCAATGTAAAAAGCTATTTAATAAATTAATTTTTTGCAAGTACATAACACGTATCTATTACATAAGAGAATGCTCTACTCTAAGGGGCACTCATAGTCTTACCTCGTCTCTTTCTTCACTGATTGGTGGTTCAGTTCGCTACGAGTCTGTAATGAAGTCTTGCCACTCTGCTAAATGTAATCTTCTGCTTTATGAGAACTAAGCTGAGTGAGGGTGGCACTTCCTTGCAGTTTATCTGNCTAAGCTGAGTGAGGGTGGCACTTCCTTGCAGTTTATCTGGAATTGCGATTCTCTGTTGACATTACATTTCTTCCACATCTTCTACTTATTTTTTATACACATGGCACATGTTACTTTAGCTGCACGTCGGTTGGGTGTATTTCCTTCCTCTACCACTCCTGAGATTGACATACTTACTGTTCAGCTATTCATTTTGGTGAATTACGTTTGATCGGACAGTAGCATCCTTNAGTAAATGCATTGACGGTATTCTCATCAGCTTACCAAGAAGTTGGAGAATATCTTCGGTCCACTGTCTATCCAGGTGATAACTGAGTAAAGCCGAAGTGCGTGTTGTCTGTCTACCGGGAAAGCGAGTCAACACAACTGGCGTAGCGTGGACTGTTTGCTAGCAATGTAAAAAGCTATTTAATAAATTAATTTTTTGCAAGTACATAACACGTATCTATTACATAAGAGAATGCTCTACTCTAAGGGGCACTCATAGTCTTACCTCGTCTCTTTCTTCACTGATTGGTGGTTCAGTTCGCTACGAGTCTGTAATGAAGTCTTGCCACTCTGCTAAATGTAATCTTCTGCTTTATGAGAATTAAGCTGAGTGAGGGTGACACTACCTTGCAGTTTATCTGGAATTGCGATTCTCTGTTGACATTACATTTCTTCCACATCTTCTACTTCTTTTTTATACACATGGCACATGTTACTTTAGCTGCACGTCGGTTGGGTGTATTTCCTTCCTCTATCACTCCTGAGATTGACATACTTACTGTTCAGCTATTCATTTTGGTGAATTACGTTTGATCGGACAGTAGCATCCTTNCACTCCTGAGATTGACATACTTACTGTTCAGCTATTCATTTTGGTGAATTACGTTTGATCGGACAGTAGCATCCTTGACTTTTATTCAGGAGATAGTGTATTATTCGATCCAGTGGACTGGAGGCAATTTAATCAATGTGGTTTCCTATGACATTACAGATAGTTCCGGTGCTGTTATTTAAGGGCGTATAGTACCTTTCGCTCTATTTACTTTTAATTTGCGTGAAACACCTATACATTTTTAGACACTACTGTGACATGAATTTCATATTGTAAACCTTTCTTCTTTTACTCACCTGGGGGTCAAAGTATCAAATTTAATATTTTTTTGGCATATGAATAAGAAGATACTAATAAAAATGGAAACTAAAAGCATTACATTGATTAATTGAAAGACGATATTGGGAATTTTCAAACTTCATAATATTAAGCAATTTTAAGTGTGTATATTATACTTAATTTCACATAAATTTAAACAGATAAAAATCTTTTTGAAATACAGAGGAATTTCAGACAGGTATTGAAGTAGTTAATGACATAAAAATTGTAATATACAGCAATTCCATTCGGTAAGTTGATAGATTTTTTTTTTTTTTAATTCTTACACCACTAAAATATCTAATATCTCAATTATAACCCATAGTTAAGTACGCAAAACTATAAAATAAATGTAAGTTTTGCACATGACTATAAATAATGAAATGAAAATTGTCAACCGCTCTTTGTGAGTGCCTTCCCGATTCCCTGTTACTGTTCTACAGCGTTCATCTTCTCTTGTGTTCTTCCCAGCCGTGTGCCTGGACGTCCGGATCTTGTGCTCAAGTCAGCCTTCGTATCTACTAGCCGTAGATTTATAACATCGGGACAACGCGCGCACGTTGTGATCCGGGAAAACCTGCTCTGCAACCCGCCTCCAGTCNGCACGTCCTGGTCCGGGAAAACCTGCTCTGCAACCCGCCTCCAGTCCGCCATGTGGTTCCACCTTGCCTACTCTCTGCGTCGTGTCGTCTTCCGTCGCTGCACATCTGTGGTCATGGTGGTGCCTAACAGAGTCCACTCCACCATGGCGCTGTATGTCGTTGTGTACATGGCCAGTGCTGCACAGGCTATGCCAAATACGACTGCCTCTCTTCTTCAAATACTTCAGATTGGCTGAGTTGTTATCGCGGTTTCTGTCCAATAAACGGAGCTGATGTTTTTCAGCGCAAGCCGATTCAACCTTATTTTACGTCAAAGAAAAATCTCTATATACTATCCAGCAGAAAAAGAAACCGGTGTACACTCTAAGAAGTTATTACACAGATTTACACCAGTGTATACTGCACATACTGTATATCATGGAAACGTGAATGGTAAAGTCCCCCTCTTGCCACCCGGGTACAATACGNAGTGTATACTGCACATACTGTATATCATGGAAACGTGAATGGTAAAGTCCCCCTCTTGCCACCCGGGTACAATACGTCCATAGAATCGTTCCCACGTACGCTCAGGGAAGTGTCAAACTCGTAGGGAAGTTCCTTTGTATAGTAGGTATAGTCCATCAACGGTTGCTTCACACTTTTCTGGAGTCCTGCTTAAGTTCTACTTCCTGAATATTCCTCCGCCTCGTGCAAACAAAACTTATATAAGTTTGGAAAAAAAACACCAAAGAGACAACGCATCGCATCCGTGCGCACTCGGTGTATTAATATTTCACAGGAGAACTATTTCTTACTAGGCATTACAAACACGCCTATTTTCTCGCTGTTTTAATTCGTATTAATTGTAAATGAACTATTATAATTTACGAGTGAAATGTAAACAAAATTTCAATTTAATAACGAATAAGGTGTTTTTATTAATACAATTATAAAACACTTGCGGAAAATAGCATATTTAGGAAAAAACTAAACACTTCATACATAAAGTGATTTTTTTTAATTTATATTAAAAAAATGTGGAGAAAAAAAATCTTGAATAGACTATTTGCTAAACATTACTATATATGCAGCCTCGTATGTGGCATTATATCCACAGGTTAAAAACTTTCATTATAGTTAAGAAGTATACTAGAAATATTTACAGTGTAACTTACACCATAGCCAAGCATGCTAGTGCAGGCGTCCTCACAGATAAGCCGTGATTATAAAATAATACAAGAAGTTGCAGGGGAAAAAATACTGTAACCGACATTCTAAATAAGACTGCACTTAAAGGGGTCGAAGGAGATCAACGTTCCCTGGATGGGAACTTGGCTCGCCAACTCTGCAGTCTGGTGGCCAAAAAGAACAGAAGATAAAGCTGTGAAAGTAGTTGCCTCCATCCTGAAGTGACATTGTGGCTTCTGAATAAAATTTGCGACATCTAAAGTGTGTTCATTGATTTGATGATAATGTTGATTATCACAAACTTGTTGCACTAGTTAAATAACATAAGATTTCGTTAAGTTTTTTGGTTAAATGTCGTTAATAAGAGGAGTGAAATTCTTCAGGCATGAAATATTAGACTTAATGATGGGGCATTATTGAAGTTGGTTAGATCAGTGCGTAGCAGTTTTCGATGCTTCCTTCACATTTTCTTATCTGTGTAAATGTAGCCTCCTCTTGTTTGTGGTATATAAATAAATAATATGCAGCGAAGTTCACAATCACGATCTTCCATACAGAATTACTCGTATCTGACTGTTTTATCAATTGATAAAGGATTTATGTGATAGAAAAAAATTGTGTGTGTGCGAGTGTAAATTAAGGCGGTTCTCCATCGAACAGGTTGGCCTATTGTGGTAAGATAGAAAATTGCAATTTCGAACTAAAATGTCTTCATGTTAGAGATAAGTATGGTATCTATATTTTGTTATTAAAAAAATTACTATTAATTGTAGAGAGTTCAATATTATGTGACGACTGAAAATTCAGTTATGAGACGGCCTTTTGAAACTGCTTGTGGGGATATAAAATTTATTGTTAAAGCAGACTGGGGAAATGGCTGTCGTAGCAACAGCAATACAGTCAACTTTTAAACAGAACACGATATTAGTTAAGCCACGTTCATCGAATAACACAGAATATCCAGTGAAGTACTTGTGGGTATTCCAGCTTCACTATGCTATGAGACATGCGCGCGTTTGATCAGAGAACATTTTTTTTTCAAATCGGATAAGCTGTAAGTGACAAGTGCAGAAATTCTTTCTCGAGACACTCCACGGTTACGCGACAAACATCGGCAGAAGCGCTAAGAGTGTTACCTGCATTCCCACTGACGTAGGCTTCCGACAAGCCGCATATCGAAGTGATGCGTGAGTTACGGTAGCAGCGTGATGCTGGAGCAGCAGCCAGTGACGCTGCTCTCGTGAGCTGGACCACTGTTGCAAGTGACGACAATACGTTCCAAGTTCGTCCGTCAAGATCGAAAGATCTTGACGCAAAACTTCTTGTGGTAAAATTCCGTAGATGGTATAAGAAACGAGCGTAAGTTCCCAGAGGTGCTTCTCCAAAGAATATCTGTCCAGAAGGGTGCTCTTATACCTTATCGCTGACGACAGACTAGAGGGGGTCTCTTCCAGTGGGGCATTTCCCCACGTCCCGCACGGTTGTGCATAGGAAGTTTAAATATCGCGGAACGGGCAGGTTGTAGTGGGCTCCGAACCATATGATACTCGTCTCTAGTAAACTGAGTCATGCTGATGGTTGTACGCGAACCATCATGTGGGCGAAGCTTACCAAGCACTGCCACCGAGGACTCCATATCACAGCGAAATACAATATTCCTTTCTTCCCTTTTAGACAACGATGATTATCAGAATCTTATCTCACAGACGATGACCTGGTCCGTTTTTACTAACCCGTCCATATATACTTTAAATTACGGTGTTAAACAAATAGGAAGAATTTTGATGCCGCAATACATGTCTCGTTATCACAGAGGTGAGCGTACTGTTCGGCGGCAGTGACGTAGCAACTTTGGAAATGGAAGGTTGCATTGGACATTCTACATTTAGGAAACGGTACCGGGACGTCTTTAATAATGACCACAGTTTGATTTTTGTTTGGGGAAAAAAGTTGTCTATATAATATTTATTTGTGATTTTTATATCTCCAATTCTCGATTACATGCATATTTTTTGTGTATTATGGCACAAATAATTTCAATGTGGATTGCCCTAAAACGAAAATGGGAAGGGAAATAAAAAAAAAAAGTGGGACGCTTAAAGACTTGACCATTTCCACTCGCAGTTGAAACTGTCATCTCTCCTGTTGGTAAAAGTCATATGAAACCAACATAACCTAGATAGAGCAGCAACAGCCCATTTCCCCTCGCAGTTGAAGCTGTCATCTCTCCTATTGGTAATAGTCATATGAAAACAACATAACCTAGATAGAGCAGCAACTGCCCATTTCCCCTCGCAGTTGGAGCTGTCATCTCTCCTATTGGTAATAGTCATATGAAAACAACATAACCTAGATAGAGCAGCAACTGCCCATTTCCCCTCGCAGTTGGAGCTGTCATCTCTCCTATTGTAATTTTCTAAGGTTTGATTCAAAAAGTGAGAAGAAATTGCGAACCGATTATAGAAGAACGCTAGTGGAATCAATCGCGAACCGACTATAGAAGAACGCTACTGGAATCCATCGCGAACCGACTTTAGAAGTACGCTAGTGGAATCAATCGCGAACCGACTATAGAAGAACACTACTGGAATCATGTAAACAGGTTGGGCAAGTAGCTAACCAAGGAGAGTCCAGAAACTGCTGGGCATTGGCTGAGAGGAGATAGAACTAGTCGCTGGAGTGACAACCAGGCGGTGAGAGTGGTCGAACTCTACCGCGAGATTGGAGCAGTGCGGGCTTGTTTCAACGCGCGATGCACTAATAGCGGAAGCCACCAATGTCGGCATAACACTCGCCGTCCTGCCGACTGTAAATGCTAGTCACGCGCACAGCATGGCTCGCGAGCTGGCCTGTTAATGGAACGGGTATAAACGCAACGTGGCAACCATACACAAATTTCTATAGAACTGCATGAACGCTCGGGGCTAGTATTTACATCTCAGGTCAGCATCTGGGGACCTGGGATAGAAATTCCCGGGCCAGCTTCTGGAGTGGAGTGTAGTGGAGAGATTTGGACGACCCTTTAACATCGAAGTTTTGAGAGCCTGATGAGGGCTAAGTGAGGTGGGTGCGGAGCAGCGCTGGAGTGCAAGGGAGAGGAAAGCGGGAGATACCCGAGAAAACCCGCCGACTAGCGGCATAGTCCGGCGCGATCCCAACATGCGAAAATCAGGGAGCGACCCTGCCGGGGGAGGTGTCTGGGTGGGAGGCGACTGGTCTGACCACTACACCACCTCGGCCCCCCGGCCAGCTTCTAGCCCGCTGTCTAGGACAGTTACTGGTAGCGTGTAAACCAGGCTCAAGGCGTGCCCAAGTCGTCATGGCATTGTGCAAGCAGCTGTTATGTGTACGAGCCCGCGTGCTGAAGGGGTGGAAGCACGGTACTCCCCCCCCCCC
>NQII01002031.1:206863-221480 GCA_002778355.1 Clitarchus hookeri
CATGGCCGATATCTTTCTGTTTATTTTGAATTGGGAGGAAGCAAGGGGACACAAGTGCGAGACTTGGAAATCTACGCAGCGTGTACCGCTGCAAATGTTTGACGTGTGCAAGCAAACACGCTGGTACCACTGTGTGGGGCCATTCTGGTTCAGACGTCCCTCTGGCGTGTGAAATGCGTTGCAGAGGTTTGCGATGAAAACACGTGATTCAGAAAGTGGTTTGATGTTTTGTATAAGTGTCTCATCACGAACAGCGTTTAAGAAACGCTTCGCGCCCAAATACAAGTCTATTGCAGCTCTTAGGATTATATTTTGAACATGAAAATTGCTGAAAAGGTTGTTTTCAATATCCGTTTTAGCTACTAAGTTTTCTAAACAGGAACTTCAATGCTGTATTTAGACATGCATCAACTTTCCTCTTTATCGGCGTTCCGTAAAAGCTATTATACTGACGCTATACCGCCACTGTGGAAGACAGTGTGGCTTATAGTGTCATGGTTAATGCCCCCAGGCACAGACTATAATGTGCTTGGAGGTTGAGGGTATTGTAATAATGAAGCCTTTTACTGTTTCATTTGTTAAGGACGAATATATTGTCTGGAGTTTACACAAGTACTACATACATCAGCCCTTCCGAGGTGTGGTACCTAATTTGACTACTCGTATTCACTGGGCGACTTCGTGGTTGAGTGGGGCTTCTCTGGGCGACGATTTTTATACTTAACTCAGCGGTGAGTGCTGTCAGCTGTGGTGGGTGATCTCCGGCGATGGGCGGCCTTTGGCAAAAGCCTGCGGGTGCTGCTGTCTCACTGGACTGCTGTTCTACTGACGTACCCAGGGGTCCGAACCCCTGACCTAACTCTCTGCTCGGCGGTCTTCGACTCACTGCTCTCTCGGACTGACCTCTCTGCGCGTTACTCATCGACTGTCTCCTACTCTGGGCGGTAGTAATCAACTGTCCCCCCACTACTAGGTTTTCTCAGGGTACCGCACCGGAAAGTGTCGCCCTGAAACTTACCTACTGTGAGTGGTTCCGCGGGCGAATTGAACTGGACTTGAAAGTTGCTCTAGCTGCACCTTGGATACCGAACAGAAATTCTGGGAAGTTGAAGAGGTCAGTGTGGCACACTATCTCCCCGCCTCTGCGTCGGCCGGCTGGATCAACGGGCCACAGGGTTATTAGTCCACCGGACGAGGTCGGTCTGTGTGTGGCCATAATTCCCCTAGTGGGATTCCCTGGGGACAGCTAAGAGGGAGAGAAGGGATTCAAGCCAGTCTGAGGCTTGACTAGTGGATGGACTTTGGGGTCTTGTTATATCTGTATGTGTAATTGTATGTGTAGTAGTGTGGGGACTTGCTTTTTGTGAGCACACATAGAGACTTGTATAAGTGTATTTTGAACTGTGTTTAGTGTTGTGAACTGCATGGTAGTGAGAGTAGTGTGGGTCCCGCAGCCGCGGGAACACTACGATGGCTTCAGGGAGCCCTCGGGTTCAGGTGTACCCGGCCCTGATAGAGGTTCTTGGAGTAATGGAGGAAAAACCAAGAACCCTCAAAGAAAAAAGAAAACGGTTAACCGGATTCTTAAAGGCTGAGTATGTGGCAAGGGAGGTCACTGAAGCGGCTATCAGTCGCCTAGTGGACTCCCAATTCAACTGGGAAAGGTACACCATGTTTCCTGGGAAGAAAAGAATCCACAGGAAGATATAGAAATGTATTCAAGGCGTCAAGCTAAGTACGGTGGAAGTCTGGATCCAGGAGGTCTACGACGATGAAGACAAACAGGAGACCGAGGATGAGGAACACACTGAGAGAGGGAAAACTGAACAAGGATCTGAAGGCAACGAATCCTCTTCTTCGGATGAGGAACATGATCTTAAAACGGCCACACGGAAGATACAGGAGTTCACTCTTGTAGGGAAAAAGGGGAAGCCCCTCAAAGCCGCAAGGCTAGTTTTCCCAGAAACTCAAGATCTGGAAGAGATACCTAGATCATCCACAAGGAGGACGGCCTCTACCCCCAGCACTTCAAGGGCCGAAAGCCAAGCAAGCAAGAAACTTCGGTTTCAATTACCAACAGAAGAGTCAAATACTGGGAGCGACTCACGGGATGAGGAATTCATCCTCAGAATTGAAAAGAAGGTGGAGGAGACACACAAAGAAACATAATAACTGGTTTCGGACATTATGGAGTGGATTCTGAACAAGAGTTCTAAGATCAACAGTTCGCAAGCGAACTGGCTGATCCCGAAAATTAGCCAGCTCCAGGGGCATATTTATAGTGCATTGATGGAGAATGCAAAGCTTATAGGAAACTTGCAACAAGCAAGTAAAACAAGCACAAGCTCGATGATGGCACCTGCAGTGAAGAGTGAAGTACCGAGCATCAAAAGTTATGCACAGGCCGCAGNAATCAAGAGTTATGCACAGGCCGCAGGAACTGATGCTATTAAGCCCAAACCTGCTAAAAAGGTGTTGCTGGTATACCCAGACAAGGAGGGCACAACGAGCATGGAGACTCGTGAGATTATAAAGAAAGGGCTAAACCCTAAAGATGATGGCCTTCAGATTCGCAACATGAAAGGAATGAGAAACGGAGGCATCATGATAGAGGCTGGGGATGAGGAGACCTTCAAATCCCTCAATAACCAGACCAAAATAAAATAATTGGGACTCAAACTAGAGGCTCCAATGAAAAGAGGCCCCAAGGTCGTCATATATGATGTCCCTAGGGGAGAAGACAATAGCAAACTGCCTGAAACTATTTTCAGGCAGAACTTCAGGAATGGGGAATGTGGCGGACATAACCTGGAAAGTTTTACAAAAACTGTGTCCATTAGCCACAGAACTGGCAGGAGGGACACGGATAGGGTCAACATTGTTTTGGTATGCGACCCGAAGATAAGGAATGCTCTCATTGACAAAGAGAGAATCTACATCGGCTATGACAGCTGCAGAGTTAGAGATTATATCTCGCTCTCCAGGTGTTACAAGTGTCAACAGTGGGGCCACATAGCCAATAAATGTAGAGATGCGGAGTCCATCTGTTCATGCTGTGGAGTCCAAGGACATGAATATAAGAACTGTCCAAAGAAAGGCATTGGCTTCAAATACATATGTGTCAACTGCCAGAAGAAAGGACTGCAGCATGACCACAGAGTGGACTCAAGAGATTGTCCAGCTTATCAAAAAGCCCTATCCGTAGAACTCGCCAGGATAGACTATGGAGTCTAAAAACATCATTAGATGTGGACAAATAAATATGCAGCGGTCGGCGGTGGTGGCCGCAGAGCTGAACAGGATAGTGGTGGAGCAGAGACTGGATGTGGTGCTATTTCAAGAACCATACGTCCCGTTCGATACTGTGGTGGGCCTGCGGGGCAGAGTATTCGATTGTGGTTAAAACCCGAAGGCTGGAATATTGGGGACTAACCAGGAAATTGATATATCGATTATGGCTAGTGTATCGAATGCACATCACGTGTGTGTCCAAATGTCAAAAGGCTCATTGGAATGTTGGATGGTCTCCTCCTACTTCCAGTTCGGGGACGACGTCCAAGAGCACTTGGACAGATGGGAAGTGATTGCAGAAACACTAAGAGGAAAGCCATTAGTCATGTGTGCGGATGAAAATGCAAAGTCCGAGCTATGGCACTCCAACAGCACCGACGACGCCGGCGAGCAAGTCGCCCAGTTCCTACTGACAAATGATCTGGACGTAGTGAACAAGGAAGGTGAACTACCTACTTTTGTTTCGCAGGCCCATGGCAGTCAATCGTATTTGGACATCACAGTGGTGAATGCAAAAGCGAAAGATTATGTGAGGAAGTGGTCGGTAACTGAAGAGAGCTCCAGTGACCACAGACTCATCATATTCGAGATACATGGAGAGAAAAGGGTGATTCCTGAACTGGAAGATAAAGAAATAAGATACATACACAATATGGCGGACTGGGCTGCCTTNTAGGCTTGAGAAATGTGAAACTCCGGAAAGCACAATTGAAGACAGAGTAAGCGCTATTACGGAAGTAATAAAGGAAACCTGTGAAGAGCAGTTGCGAAAAACGACACCAGGTCTCCCAAACATGTCATGGTGGGACAGGGAGCTGGAAGAAGATCGACGAGATCTTCGCCAAACAAGGAAAAGGCTCCACAGACTTAGAGGGGAGGAGCGTGAACTGTTCTCCCACATTTACAAGCGTAAGAAACAGGCCTATTTTAGTAGGGTACGGAAAAAGAAAGCACGGTCGTGGGAAGAGTATGTAACCAGAGCAGGAAATGAGGACCCCTTCGGACTGGTGTACAAGCTTGCCTCGAATAAGGTAAAAAGAAGCACCCCACCACCTTGCATATCGGAAAATGGTGTATTAATAACCGATCAGCACAGATCCATGGAAGTCCTGCTTCACGCTCTCCTTCCGGATGACTCTATTGTGGAAGAGGGGGAGGAGCACGAAAGGAAAAGACAACAAATGGAAATTGTTTCCGAAGAACAAGACGCGCCAGAATTCTCTGAGGAAGAACTAACGGCAATCATCTATAAGATGAAGAATGGAAAAGCCCCTGGACTGGACGGAATCACCTCAGAAATTCTTAAAAGGTGCTACTCTCGGATGAAGAAAATTCTTCTCGGAATATATAATGATTGTCTGAGAGATGGAGTGTTCCCTTCCCCTTGGAAACTTGGGTGCTTGAGAGTGCTATACAAAGGCAACAATAAGAAACTTGATGACCCTAAATCATACCATCCTTTGACATTACTTCCGGTGCTGGGCAAAGTCTACGAGAAATTAATCAACAGAAGATTGATAATGGCCCTAGAAGCTGAGGGCACATTAAGCGAAAAACAATATGGCTTCAGAAAAGGCACAGGTACCGACTTCGCCCTTCATGACGTAATGAAGGCTATTAGGGAGAATCCTGAAAAGTATGTCATGGGGGTGTTCTTGGACATCTCGGGAGCCTTCGACAATGCCTGGTGGCCGGAAGTAAGGTGGCAACTTAAAAGGAAAAAATGTCCAGCTAATCTGTACAGGGTCATTCAAGATTTCTTCAATAACAGGTGGAGTCTTTATTCTGCAAAGACTATGCAAGTAAAAAAGCGCCTGACGAACGGATGCCCGCAGGGCTCGGTCCTCGGACCGATCCTGTGGAACGTCCTATTCGATGGGTTCTTGGAGCTGGGCCTCCCACCGGGGTGCACTGTGTTTGGATACGCAGATGATGGACTTGTCTTGATATCTGGCAAGTCAAGAAGCGTTCTGGAAACGAAAGCCGCAGATATCATGGAAAAGATTAATACCTGGGCAAAAACGGCCAAACTGAAATTTTCAGCAGAAAAGACCAAGACAATGCTACTTAAGGGAAAGCTGCAGAGACCGCCGACGGTGCGCTTCGGGGGGAGCCCGGTTGGAAATGTGCACGAGTTCAAGTACCTGGGAGTCATCATGGATGAGAATATGAGCTTCCTTAAACATGTTGAGTATGTTTCTAGAAAGGCCATAGTGGTATTTCAGAAACTAAAACGTATTGGAAACACTAGCTGGGGTCTGAGTTACTCGACCCTCAGAACAATCTATAGAGCCACTTTTGAAGCAATTGTAACATACGGTGCTGTGATGTGGTACCACAGAGCCGAGCTGACTCGACATAAAAGGAGGCTCATCAGTGCTCAGAGGGCGGCACTGCTGACCGTTGCAAAAGCATACAAAACAGTCCCTAATGAGTCGCTCCCAGTGTTGGTTGGAGTGCTGCCAATTGACCTATTGGTTAAGTACAGGGGTCTCATGGTGGAGAGATCTCGAGTCGCGAGGCTGTGCAAAGATTCAAAGGACATACTAATGGATGAAATCATGGACCAGTGGCAGCACAGATGGGATACATCGGAGAAGGGCTGTTATACTTACGAGTTGATCCCAAGTATAAGAACCAGAATGGGCTGCAAATGGATATCCATAAACCATTACAGTATGCAACTGTACACTGGTCATGGANAGAACCAGAATGGGCTGCAAATGGATATCCATAAACCATTACAGTATGCAACTGTACACTGGTCATGGAAACTTCAAAGCGAAGCTGCACGGCTTCCGACTCGTGGGATCTCCACTGTGTGACGTATGTGGAGTCCTGCTGTGTCAGGTCGTGCATTATTACCTTACAGACTAGACTGAAGACATCAGGAGCTGGCTGGAAGTCGAGATGAAAGAAAAGGGCATTCACTTAGATATGGAAAATGTACTGACGAACAAAGTTCTCAACAAACTTTGGAATAAATTCGCCACAAGAATTGGCAAAAGACTAGAGGAGTACGATATTTGGCAAAGAGATCAAATTTCTGATGACCCATAAAGGGGTACTCAGGTAAAGGCTTCATAAAAAGTAAGTCGGAGTATCTCTGATTGGCGAGGAGGACAGGTTTTGAGAAAACCGGTAGATAAACCGAGTAACAGCATCAAGAAAGTGAATGGCCCGAAGAGACCAAGAGGAGAAAGTGCCGTGCACTGTCTTACTCATCCGAGTACAGTTGCAGTGCGGGAGGATGGAGGGTGTGCTGGCCTTCGGGCCTTAAAACCTGGCCCCCACTACTCTCGAAATGGGGTTTTTATGCTTGCCAGCCTTCAGTCTTAATTGTCGGCACGTGGCGCCTTGTGGGGGGAGGAGGTGAGGGGGGTGGAGTGGTAGAACGCAGAACAATGCCTTTCCAAACACGTGTCCTGGTTTCTGAAGGTTTGGCCGGCCGGGGGGAGGGGGGATAGTACCTCACCCCTAGTTTACTCTCGTCAGCTACTTTTTCGGGGCTTTTCCACCTTGTCCTGTGGTTAGCTAAGGGAGGGAGGGGGGTGTTTTCTCGGCACCAATCCAGCTCGTCAGCTATTCCTTCCGTGGTGCGTATATTTTGAGTTTAGGCGAAATACACATGATAATTTGCTGATATCTCGAGAAATCCCTGCGCTCCACAGATCTCCCGGCAGGCTAGAGGCGTATGGTGGTGAAGGGGGGTGGCAGGGAGGTCTACACAGCAGGACGCGCAGCAAGACACGTGGCTGCGGTCCACCACCTGCCTCGTGCCACGTGTCGCCTGGTTATGCTCGGGGGGGAGGGGGGAGTGGTTGTGGGCCAGCATCGCTCTAAAATTCCTAAACCGTCACACGACAATACTATGACCATGCATAGCAATACACATGTAATGAATAACATAATTTTCACACACACACACACATATATATATATATATATATAAAACTTTCAGGCGTGTTGTGTACAATTATCACCAACATTTAATACTCACTCGTCTGTGTAAAATCCAACATTCCTGCCTGCAGAGTGTGGATGGTGTTTTCGAACGCAGACCTAACACGTACTAATCGAACTGTGTTCTCTGTGAAATGTTATAACACATGTTGCTGTTCATTATACGTGACGTATTACTATACTCGGCAGCAAACGTGCTATAATTTGCAGCGTTAAATATTCCCTTACATGTGTACCCTAATCGACATAGCCTTCTGATGGAGCAGAGTTTAATAAATACTTGAATTATAACACATATTAATACCAAATAGTGCTCTTATAGCATAATAAAAATATTTTCTGCGGTTTACTTTACTGATAGATTTTATAATCGGTTATCTAGACAAATGACAAGTACAAAAATGCTTTCTTCCACTTAGTACATTTTACGACTTATTTCCAAAACAGCACCAGTAGGTTCTATGGAACATTTCATGCAATCTGTAATTATAATGGCAATTTATTGCTATACTAGCTGTGCCCGCGTGGACTACAGAATTATTGTTTAGGTTTTTCTTTGATAAATATTACGTTTTTAATGGGGAAACAACAGCTTGAATTTAACGTATTTATTTATTGAGAAATTAAATGGCAAAAACGCGTATTAGTATTTCTCTGATAGAGGTAGATAAATGCTACCACGGAGTTTTTGAAGTTATATTTCTTTTGGCGCGTTTAGGATAAAAGTTTAGTGTGCAACGGAAGTTGCACGCGCACAGTGTAACGAAATTCGACAGTGAACGTGGTAGAGTCCAGTATATAGTTATATTGTTCGGCTATGTTGGCAGGTTTGCTAGGAATCAGTTTAACACAATGTTGATTTACTGAAATGTACAATTTTATTTTAGTCACACCAAAGAAGTATAACTTCTAACGCGCGTACATAAGTACACGCACCTATTTTTTTAGGTCTTTTTATTCTACACAATTCTTTACTACGTGATATTGTTCCATCTTTAACGGTTTAGACAGCGTATTGCAAGAAAGCGCGCTGGCGGCAAACTTTTATCCGACTTAATTCACTATTATCATCACTGCTTATTCCTTTTGTTGCTTTACGTAACAAAATATATACTAAAACCTGGCCAGAGAACAGAGCTATGAATTTAAAAAAAAAACCACCAAAATCGGATAAGTGGTTCTCGAGTGATAAGCGCACTAACAGACAGGCAGAGAGACGTTAATTATATGTTGAAATTACATATTGAGTAAATTTTTTTTGAGATATTTTCTCGCGATAAAAATTAGCCAATATCACCTTTCAGCCCTCCAACTATTTCTGTGCAAGAAATCACGTCGATCTGTTGCTCGGTTGCGAAGTTGCGTTGTTATTCCGTTTGTGTACTTTTTTATTTTCCAATAAGAATTTCCCCGAGGGAATGAGATATTTTATCGGGATAAAAAGTAGCCTATGTCATTTCTCGGCCCTCCAACTATCTCTGTGCAAAAATCACGTCGATCCGTTGCTCCGTTGCGACGTGAAAGAAGGCCAAACAAACACACTTTCGCATTTATAATATTATTACTTCGGATTTTAATCCCGATGTACCAAAAATCATTTTTCTTTCGATATATCGTTTCGTAAAACCTTACTGTTATAAATAACCAATATCAATAATATCGAAATTTTTTAGTTATAAGTGCCAAATATAGATCTTCCAGTTACTACTAAAAATATGGAAATGTTTCACTTCACAACAGTAACAGAAAGTGTGGCAATTTAATTGTAGTCGCTACCGATAATTTACCGTCATCGAAAGGGCAAGGTAAATGTTATAAAATGACTTAAACTTGCACACATAAGTATGTTAATGTGCCGGTAAACAAAAAACCGATACATAAGAGCTTGTATACATTTTTGAAACCTTCAAAGTGTATACTTATATACAAAATGAATAGTGAACTCTCATTCTACCGTAAAAACACTTATTTGCACCACCGAAGACATTTACAAACTTTACGTTCCTTGATGAATAGCAATGAAAGATTATTTTTATAGTGAAAAAGGGGGCCCTGTTCGCATGTGTGGTCAAAGATAAACAATTAAAGATTATCAAACATTAAAACAACAAAAAAAAGTAGATTTTGACTGCAATTTTTAATTCTGTATGTCAAAATCAAAATTATGTTTATCTATAAAGCATGTGTTCCAAATGAAATTAATATGTAAACGTAACAAACTGAGAATAATGATTTGGTGTATAATTATACATACAAGATGTGTTGTAGATTTTGCATTTGTAAAATGCCTTTAGAATGGGAGTTTATCACCGAATTCAGTAATTTTTTTTTATGTTTAATAAAAAATGGTAGTAATTTAAATTTCTTTAAGAACAAAATATTATTAACTTGTTTATCTAAAAAAAATATGTCTAAAGCAGGTGAGCAACGAAAATTGTAGCTACTTTTGTTAAGGCGTTCGGAGATATCTATTGTCTGGACTTCCAACAGGTAATGTCTATATGACATGCCAGCAGGGTGTTGGTGAGTTATGAGACTGAGAACAACTTGGTGAATTCACATTCACCAAGATACGATGTTGCATGCTGTCTATGAGCAGGTTTTGTCTCCTGAGACAGTTGAAAGCTGCATATCTTACTCGTCCACAAGGGAAACGTGAAGTAATAAAAAATTCCGTGTGTACAATTCCAAACTGGGGGTTGGAAAATAACTTTGCTTTGAACAGCACTCGAACTGAGGTGCCTGAAAAATGTTAACTCAGTGTATAGAAAGCAAGAGAGATGGGGAAACAAGTTTCATTTCTCTCTGCCATTAAAATGACTACAAGAGGTTATTCCGCAAAAAAAAAAAAAAAANAAAAAAAAAAAAAAAAAAACTAGAACCCTTTTAGCGTCTGCGAGTTCTGAAGTGTGAGTAAATTTGAAAAAAGAAGAATAAATAGCATTACGCTGCATTTTATACCATATAAAACACGAACAGTTTTATGCATCCTAACAGTCATTTTTATAGCGATCATGGAAGGAGATTTTCTCTCCATCTTTCTTTTCTCCATAATTCATTACAGTGTAATATCTGTCCCGTATGTATTTTGTATATGACGTATATGTTTAAATAATTAAACATTTCTCTAAGTATTCACGAATCGAATACTTTTTGGTTAACATTTGCTGACTTATTTCACATCACGCTAAAATTATCTGTTAAAATCCCGGCGTAGAGTTCTAAATCAAATTCTTTCATTTCCTGTAAATACTGTACTTGTAAAGTAAATTAAAAAACATTTTTATAGAAGTTTAGTTATTTGCCTTACTCCGCAGTACAGGCATGGAATCCGAACTATCAACTTAAAATGTTGTTACAAGCAGCACTACATAAACTTATAAATATCGAAACGTTCCTTCCTTTTTACAACTACCAAATAACACGTCGTAAAATTAAGTAGCAGAAATACTGGACCACTCGTAAAATGTAAATTTCCTGTAGTCAAAACCCTCAGTTATTACTCTGAAACTTAAATTTTGGCACGAAAACAGAGTATTTCAGCATAGGAAGTGAAGTTGAGCTTTAACACTGCCCATAGGAGCAAGGTTGACGCTGAATAAAAAATTATTTTCTTCTCGAATACGGTTTCGAATAAGTAATCCGTTGCACGCAGACTTACACGTGTAGTCTGTAGGTTTTCCATATCTGTTCAGCGGCTCGCACCTTTTCAACATGACTGTACCAATTTTTCTGTGCGCGTGGATTACATATCCATGACGAAAAACGTCTTTCAATTCTAATATTAAAAACACGATTGCATTACCGGTTCTTTGTTCACAATTTTGAGCTCATAAACATTCAGTCATAATCAGGGACACCCGATTTCCGCGAAAAGATTTCACGACCAGTTGTATTTCATAACACTTTAGCTCAGATGCACTTTCGTCTACTTTTATATCTTATTTTTGGTTGAGGGTGTCAATCAACCCGAGCGTCTTCAGGCTGGTATATATTTTTTGTTTTATACTCCATTTTCTTATTTTCCTTTGTTATTTTGTATTTTGTATTTTTATTCATTTTAGTGGATGGTTTTCGTGTTACGCGTCTTCGGTGCCTGCGCGCGAATCACAGACGTGCAGTGTTGGAGTTACCCAACTCTGATTGGCCAGTCAAGAAGGAAAATGTCTTCGCACAAAGCCACGCCGTCAATAAGCAAACGAAAACCGCTGGTACACCCGTATAGTATTGAAATCTAGCATGTGCGGAAAATCTTTTCGCGAAATTCGTATGTCCGTAGTCGTAATTGTAGTGTATTTTATCAGTGTTTTGGTATCACCTAGACGAACCCATGAATCCTGTTAGTGAAAAGATCCAAACCTGAGCGCGCGGGTGTGTGTGTTTGCGTGAAGATTCATACAAGTGTCGAGGTTCATTTGCAGGCGTATAAGGAGGCTGAAAAAAAAGTTATCTGCATCTTTACTATTCGTTGCTTGGATCAGTAAACAAGAGGCTAAAATTATTTTCTACATTTGAACACGTTGTACATTTTATTCGTTGTGGTATTAAATAATAATATAAAAAATCGCAATAGAGGATAATAACTTTTCAAAAAACTAATAAAAAAATTAGAAGGATTTAAAATTTATAAATTTTTTATAGAAATCACAAAATTGAATAAAATGAATAGAGCTCAAAATAATTTTGCATGTCATAAGAATGTCATGCAAAATAATTTTGCATGTCATAAGAATGTCATGTAAAATAATTTTCTTGGAAATTTGTTGTGTGGTTCGCCCGTATTACAATTAATGTTTCAGATAAAAACCTAAAGTCAAAATAGTCAGAGGTGTCCCAATTACAAGCTTCAGTAAATTCTCATAATATTAATTCTAAAAATAAACATAATGAATATTATTTTTCAAATGAGATTGTATTTTTATTGCGTTATTATTGACATAGATTCGGGAAACCATAAAATATGTTCAAAATCTAGGAAAGGTATTTCGGCTCTTAAACGGTCTTAAAAGAGTTTCCTCCGTGAGTAAGCAAACTTTTCTTGCAACAGTTATGTCACTTATTCAGTGAATTACGTGTCAGCTGAACCGGTGTTGAGTTCCAAAGGATCTCGTCTGGCCTTGTCGCTCAAATCGTTTTACGACTGCCCAACTTAACAAGAGTGCTTAATTGTAGTTTAATTGATTTCCGTTAAGTTGTCTCATACTGCAACTTTACCGTGGATATGTAACTTTTAGATTCTGTATGACAGAAATTAAAATGATACATACCTATTCTTTCCAATTGGGGGGTGCGAAAATTGGGAAAGTTATTTTGGATTGATACTCACTGCGAACGCTGAGGTACTGCCCTGGAGTTTGTGTATGCATTATTATAAACAATCTGTACATTACCTAAAACATTAAAATTTTACGTGTGATAAATGACAGGAAATAAACCTGTTAGAATGCCAATTTTTAAGACCTAACAATTGTAGAACTTAATTCTCCTTTCACGTCACAGTTCCTGTTGCAAGAGTTTTAGAATTATTCTTCTGTAACGAGTTTCTTTAAGCATATTTTTAGTACCCGATGCATACAAATTCTCTTCTTTCCAGTTGTACGTGGAAGAGATTCTTGCTGGTAATTTTATTCAATCCGTTTATTTTATTAGTAAGGTCTTGGTTTCGTTTGCTAAAAAACATTTCAGTTTTCCCGATGACCATGAACATGTTCTTACTCGTTCACTGCATCGCGTGTTTTAGAAAGTATCACTTTCAATTACAGGTGGTTGGGTGTGTGCCCTGAAAACCCCGATGTGTCTTACAAGTATTTATAAAATAGGTATACATATAATAGCCTTCTGTTCGTTGCTAGACTTGCAGTGACAAACTGTTATTTAATGTTACACTGTTGGGTATTTTGCTACATATTAAAAGTGGAAGAAACAACTAAAATGGCTTCGTTTATCAACAAAATTAAGTAGAAATATTCCACTGATAATGCGACTCTTATTTATGTAGCGTATGAGGATGTTGTAAGTTTACTGGGTGTGTTTTTAAATGGATTTATCTGCCCTACGAATGATCTACATACATCTGCTTGTTGCAAGCCATATATGGCGGGCACTTGACGCCATTCTGCCATAGCCATACGGTATTGTTAACATGAAAAACCATATAAACAAGGACAGTGAACAGACGCAATGCTTCGCGGGGACCTCACTGAAATATCCAAGGTATAATCACGAACTGGAAACAGTTCTCACAATGCACGCCTAACATTCGTAATTCAACAGAGTTTTCGAGAACAATAATGTTAGCGTCGAAACGTATTTTGTCTTTGATAAGAACAATCATTATTGTTGATGAGCCCTTTTATTCTTAAAATTCTACAATTTCACAGTACCTATTTCTGTATTATTAAAAGTAGAGTGACGTATGGTAATATTTAAACATTCACTTGGCAGATGAAACCCATCAGCATTTTTGTAATAATGAGTGTTTTTTTATAAAGCTTGCTGTCTTGTAAGCTGCTTAAGGAAACGCGTTGGAAGTTGTGTGGAAGTGAGTTTTGACTTCATTACTTCCACAAAGAGATTCCGATAAACTTGCCAGAGGCGGATAATGGTATTAGCAGTAAACCGACGCTGAAACTTGCCTGAGACTGATATAAATTTACTTGCCTGGACCTGATGTTTCAAGCAATTTAGCATTCAACAGCCTTGTGCCTCTGCAGCTGATATAATGCCGGCGTACAGTATATTGCTGACAGCTTACTTGCCGAGAAAAGAACTTACGAGGATCAAAACTGTATGGCCACAATTGTCTATATATCAACAGAAATTACCACAGGAATGAATTACATTCGCTGTAGAACTCACTGCAAAATCTCATACGTCAGCTATTGCTACAACAAAAGTATAGACCATAGTCAGTTCATGATCACTTCAAACTTTTCTCAAATCCTGCTAAAGTTCTACTTTCAGGCTATTCCTCCGCCTCATGCAAACAAAGCTTAACCAAGTCTAGAAAATCACACAATAGGACAACGCATCACATTCGTGCGCACTCAGTCGAATAATATTTTTGCGTACGAGCAGTTTCTTGCTAGGTATTACCAACCCACTTATTTTCTACTGGTTTTATTCATAATAATACTAAATCAATGTTATAATTTGCAGCAAAAATATAAGCAAAAGTTAAATTTAACCAAAAGTACAATACTTTAATGTTAAGCAGAAAACGCGTGTGGTACATGATATATTTAGAAAACAACTAAAAACGTTATACAATACGTTATACAAGGGGTGATTTTCAAAGGTTTGATACAAAAAGTGTGAAGATACAGCGAATAGATTATATAGTCGCATTTGCAGCAGAAAACTA
>NQII01002031.1:226619-240386 GCA_002778355.1 Clitarchus hookeri
GGGGGGGGGGGGAAGACGCCTGGCGCTTACCAAAGTAGAATAAAACTGGTTATATGTAAAACTATTACGTGGCTAGGTTTAAGTAACCACTGCAACGTAACAGGTATCTTTTCAAACACACGCACAAAAATTTGTTTGCAGGATAACGGAAATTCAAAATAAAAATAACTTTCTTCTGTAGATAGATAAGTCTTGCATCACTTGATATTTCGGACTCCATGACCTTATTTTATGGGAATTTTTCCTTTGTGTATAAACAACTTCGGACTCACTTCAAAGTGCAAAAATTGCAACATGATACTTTTGAACGTGTCATGGTGCTGGTATAGGGAGTACTGAAGCATATGTGGGCCGACGAAAACAAAAATACGTGATAAAATGTCAAGCAAAGTATCCGCAAAATTTACACTTGATGTGTGGATGATTATATTGCAGGGTTAGCTCAAAGGACGTTATATTTTGCCACGCTGCCTCACAAGACAAACGTTCTTTAATTTTCTGGCCAACATGCCGTTGCGCACATGGCAGATAATGTGCATAATGTACGGAAAGAGATGCCAGTATATTGCTTAAGCAATATGCTCCTCGTCTGAATCTTATTCATCCTAAAATTTGAAAAGATATTGTTGATCCTTTTATGTAGCCAACGGATTGAGGTCAGATGACTGCATAAGTCATCGAACCAAAATCCGTCGAACATATTTTTGTGGGGACATTCGAAAATTGTATTCTATGTTACTTCAGTGTCTGTCGAGAACGCCATGTAACAACGCATTGTCGATGCGTATGCGACTTCCAAACGACGAACATCAAGGATGATGAATAACGCACAACAGCACCATGCTTAGGACAACACAACAATAGAGGGCACCAATTTTTGACATCTAACGACGCTGGACCTGTAGTACAATTGAAGACATTAATTCCCAAATTGTTCTATTGGAGAAATCAGGTGGAACAAAACATAAACAAATCCTTCGTATAATGTACACCGCGAGTGATATTTCTAAGTATAAAGTTCAAAAAATCATAGTAAATAAGCCATCAAGCAGTCATCAAGAGTATAGTAATGATACTACCATCAAACATGTATATGAAAAAGGTTTGATTCTATTTAATTAGATTAGATTGCATGCTTGTAACACGAAACAGACAATCTCGACCTAGCTACACTCTTTAAGCCTTACTATTTAACAATTTACCATCGACTTCATGTTAACAGAGCTTATAAATTGTTCCCGTGGTTTCTCTCCGCTTTTGCCTTTCGTAGTCTCTTTTTAACATTTGTGCCTACTATCGAGAATTGAGAATTCAATGAGCAGAATGCGTCGCCGACTCGAGTGCCGTATTGTCGTTGCTCCGAAAGTGAGAATGACAGGTGCAAACTTACAATAAATTGACAGATTATGCACTCAGTAAAAAAGAATATGCTTGTGTTGGTGTAATACTTTTGTTAAAGTACAAACTTGTGCTAATTCACAAACTGCTTCCTGTTAATCTGTCTCTATCCACGTTTACAAGATCAGTTGTAGTGAAAAAAGAAAACTAATGGGCATTAATAGTGAATTTTGTAAAATATGAAACATTTATTACATTATAATTTTTCCATAATTTTTCTATTTCCTTGTAAAAATATAATTTTTCATCTGTTAATTAAAGTATTACTTACAAAATTAAAAACTAAGAAGTCATTTATAAAATTACTTATTTGGTTCTACTTCACTATCAATAAATCTCATAATAAAGATTTATTACAATTTCACTTTATAGGAGACACGTCACAATACTCTAAACCTTGAAATACACATACACACCTCGACACGGTTTTGTACCACCTGTCTTTCTGAATCACTGGTTTGCTAACCGCTCAGAGGATGACAGGGCTGAAAGTACAAACCTTTTGATACCTAGTAATGATTAATTCCGAAAAAAACAAATGATACAGTACCAAAAACAAAGGCATTATGTGTGCATGTACATTCGCCTGTAAGTCAATATTTGTTGCTGTGCCAACAGCAGTATCGTGTTTCTCCAGCACATGTGTTACCGCGTGTTTCGTTCCTTTGAGGTATGCTGTTCATGAGGCGGTGGTAGGTTTCTTGGTCAAGCCTACCCCACTCTTCGTTGGTGACCCTTCCCTTCGTCGTCCAGGTTGTCAGGCGGATTCCAGTCTCTTCATACTGCATTGTTTCAGCCGGAGCCAGACATGTTCCGTGGGTAGATCTGGTAAATCAGATCGGGGCTACGCTCGGTGCGGTCTAGTGAAAGGTCGGAGCTACGGATTTGATCAATTTCGGTAAGCGCTGGTCATGTCTACGTTGAGAGGGCGTGATCCCTCTTCCCCGCCTACTGGGAGGCCGGGGAGCGGAATGGCCTAACGGCTAAGAGTGCCCCGTTAACAAATAAAATCACAACTTCGGTTGTGTCTCATATATATACGGAAGAGACCCGACTATTTCGCATTAGAAGACGGCACCAAGATACACTCCGCAATCCTCTACACACTCGAGCAGAGGTCACTTGTTCATTGGCTGCCGCCTCGTGCAGAACACAGAATGACGCTAGCGGATTGCTAAGAGTTTACTATTGGTTGTGAGTTCATCAGGGCGTGCCATCTGAGTGTAAGTACAATGACACACGTGAAACTACCATATTGTATGCTTGCCACCTTGGTACCTAATTATAATGCGAAATTTAAGGATATCTATTCATATGGTTCACGTCAGCAGAGTCAGTCACCTGAACGAAGCTTTTCGCAAGACGGGAGAGGTGCGCAAATACATTCATCTTGAAAAATGAGTCCGTCGCCGACATATTGGTGGTAAGGCTGAACGATGGGCTGGAGGATCCTGTCCTGGTACTGCACAGCACTCCTATGCTGTACTGGGTACAGCGTATATTTAATTCGTTATTCCAGTATGTTAAACTAGATCTCCAGTTACCATAACTGTGTAGCGTTGCTCTCTGAATGTTTTGAAATGCACCATTATGTTTCCGTGCGGTTACAGGCAGATATTTTTCCATGCATTATAAGATGATGGACCTGACTTGAAATAGGAGTGTAAATGTTTCAATTCCCCTGAACAGCGAGAAGCAGTATA
This sequence comes from Clitarchus hookeri, assembly GCA_002778355.1. Lineage (NCBI taxonomy): Eukaryota > Metazoa > Arthropoda > Insecta > Phasmatodea > Phasmatidae > Clitarchus > Clitarchus hookeri. The sequence goes on from NQII01002031.1 coordinate 229,721, forward strand.
TAATTTCCAGACATGATATCGGCCCAAAACATGATAGATCTGCTTCTCTGCTGGACATGTGGGGTCCAGTACCATACACGCATTGTGATATGCTGTTCCCTCCACTCTCTACTACGATGGTTGTCGGCTGTTACACATTTCCAGCAATCATCAGTGAAGCATTTGGCACTGTTATGCAAAAGTCATTTTCCATGCGATCAGTTGTCCATGTGTGCATTACGCCACTGTGCTAGGTGGCCAGTGCAAGTGTTTGCCTGGAAAGAAGATTATCCCTGCGGAGATGGTTTCCGACAGTCTGGCTTGAAACGGCCATCCCATTTGTCTCCGGGAAGGCATCGCTAAGTCCTTTCGTGTTGTAATCTTGGTTCCTGCGAACCATAATCACAGGTGTGACCACGAGGTAATANCCTGCGAGCTCGCAGAAGTGCCGCAAGACGACGTGTCATGGACTCGACCAATATCTTAAGGTATTTAGGAGGCAATTCACACCATGAATCCTGCAGGACAGTTCACAAATCCAATCTGCGCCAATTTGAGAAAGGGTTGCATGTCTGCCGCATTTAAGGATTCCCGTCAGTCACCGTTTTCCCCGTTCTTTCACGATCATTTTCCGGCCGCAGCGATGTCGAAGATGTGATGTTTTACAGGATCCCCGATATTCACGGTACACTCGTGAAATGGTCGTACGCGAACATCCAAATGTTATCGCTACCTCGGAGATACTATGTCCCATCTCTCGTGCGCCGACTATAACACCCACGTTCAAACTCACTTAAATATTGATAACCTGCCATTGTAGCAGCAGTAACCGATCTAGCTGCCGACCGCATCGCGTTACTATGATTGGTTCCACATACCTCTGTTATTTGCATACGCATGCCTATACCAATTTTTTTGGCTCTTCAGTGTACTTATATGCAAAGAACTATCCGTTAGGAAAGTGCTAAACACGGTTTTCCCTTGTGGCTTACAGACCCCAAACATGTGATAAATAGAGCGAGGCTCATACTATTTTTCGTTTTATTTGTTGGTTTCATTGTACTAGAGGAACATGGCTCTAGTGTCCTTGATCGAAATATTGCAGTTAAATTTGTGCTAGCCTTGGAAAGCAATGACTTGTGGATCCTGGGAATTGGACCACCCATTAACCCAGAACACTAGCCAACTCTGGTCACGCATGAGTAATTAGCATAATTCGCAGGTATCGCTCATCATTTATTGTTGTTGACTGCAAACTGCCACTGAGATGCAGTTCTTCGGTGCTTTGTGTAACAAGAAAGCTGTTGCATGTTCTCAAAACATCGTCATGAAGTATGGCGACTGTACAAAGGTGAATTCCTGCACCAGCAGCCCTTGGTGACCCAAGATACAGTAGAGTCCCGTTAATCCGAATTAATTGGGACCGAGGCCAGTTCGGATTACCAGATTTTCGGATTAACCGGAATACCTTCTTTAATGGAGTACCATGCAGTTAATTTAATAATACATATGTATTGAGTACAGACGCACTGGGCCGGAAGTATTAGTATGGTGGAGTGTGCGAAAGTGGTTCCGGTGTTTAGGATGGGGAGGGTGAGTGACCTTGAGGCATATGTCACTGCGCCTGCGCAACGCACTCTCTGTCTTGCTTTTGTTAGTTGTTTACACACTTTTGTTGGGTTCACATCGCATGTCGTGTTTGTTTCGTGTAAGCATCTTTCTTGTTTGTGCTTTGTTAAAAATTGCTACTAAAAGAAAGCATACTACGTGTACACTTAAAGATAAATTAGAAGTTTTAAGACGTTTAGATGAAGGGGAGAGTGCAACAAAATTATAAGTGGAATTTGGTGTAGGGAAAGCCACTATTACAGACTGGAAAAAGAACCGAGCCAAGCTTGAACAGTTTTGTGCGTCGACTTACGGAAAAACACTTGAATCTCGACAAACATAGAAATCGTCACAGTTTGAAAAAGTTGACAAATCACATTGTCTGTAGTTTACGCAAGAGAGACAAAGGGGCACACCTATAAGCGGACCTCTAATTCAACAAAAGGCTANAAATTATAAGTGGAATTTGGTGTAGGGAAAGCCACTATTACAGACTGGAAAAAGAACCGAGCCAAGCTTGAACAGTTTTGTGCGTCGACTTCCGAAGAAACCCTCGAATCTCGACAAACATCGAAATCTTCACAGTTTGAAAAAGTTGACGAATCACTTTGTCTGTGGTTTACGCAAGAGAGACAAAGGGGCACACCTATAAGCGGACCTCTAATTCAACAAAAGGCTATCCACCTTAATAAATTAATAAATGGCGATAACATTCCATTCACGGCAAGCATTGGCTGGCTTGTCAGGTGGGAAAAACGTCACGGGATTCGTGAACTAACAATAACAGGAGAGATGTTATCAGCTGATTACGCAGCGACCGAACAATACATTACTGAGTTTTCCAATTTGATATCGGCAGGTAATTATTCTCCTCAGGAAATTTATAATGCTGACGAACCAGGTATAAACTTTAAGGCACTTCCAAATAAAAGTATTGCATCAAGAGATGAGTCCCGGGCCCCAGGCTTTAAAATGAGTAAGGAACGTGTCACATTAATGGCGTGCTGCAATGCAACAGGTAACCACAAGCTGCCATTAATAGTTATCGGAAAGTCAGCAAAACCTCGAGCATTCAAAAACATGAATATGAATTCTCTTACTGTTTACTACAGGAACCAAAAAAAAAGCTTTGATGAATGGGAGTCTTTTTAAAGAATGGTTCGAAAAACAGTTTGTGTCAGCTGTGACACGGTTTAATAAAGAAAATGATTTGCCAGTCCGAGCTCTGCTCCTGATAGACAACGCCCCGTCTCATCCAGAAGTGAATGAACTGACTTGTGGTGAAATAAAGGCCGTGTTCCTCCCACCCAACGTTATTCCTCTGCTGCAGCCAATGGACCAGGGAGTTTTACAAACAATGAAACTCTGCTACAACAAGATATTTTTATCCACTTTAATAGAGGATCAGGATGACTCCCTGTCCCTACTACAAAAGATTAAAAAAGTGAACATCAAGGACGTGGTTTACTGGTCTGTTGAGTCCTGGGACAGTGTGACTGAACAATCTTTGAAAAAATCCTGGAAGAAAATATGGCCTACATTGACCTTCATTGAAAATCTAGATGAAAGCAGTGGGACAGAAAATATTCTTCAGCTCATGCAGCAATTTTCTGGNCTGGGACAGTGTGACTGAACAATCTTTGAAAAAATCCTGGAAGAAAATATGGCCTACATTGACCTTCATTGAAAATATAGATGAAAACAGTGGGACAGAAAATATTCTTCAGCTCATGCAGCAATTTTCTGGGTGTGAAGAAGCAGCCAAAATTGATGTAGATGAGTGGATGGCTGCAGATGTTGCAGACGATGAAAACCTAACAGATGAGGACATTGTGGCAGCAGTCAAACGACAAGACCCCGACCACGACGAAGATCAGAGTGAAGTCGAGGCCGACGGTGATACGTAGCAGCTTGTGTCACACACTGACGCGGCAGCGGCTCTTGGCCTTGCCCTACGCTACGTCGAGCAACAGTCGATCGCCACACCAGCTGACGTGATGTATATGAGGCGATGGCGCAATATTGCTTCGCCCAGCAGATTTTCTTCACTGCGCCAGAAAAGACTAACTGATTATGTGAACATGAACAAATAATATTTGTAAGTACTATAATTACCATTTACATACAATGTATAAAGATACAGACGACTAATAAACTGAATATGGGGTTGTATTTTTGTTTTGATTTTTTCCAACCTACTGTACTTTCATTTGTTCGGATTAACCGGAATTTCGGATTAGCGTAGTTCGGATTAGCGGGACTCTACTGCGATGATATGCATACGACAAAACAGTGCAATAACATGTTGCAAGTTGCCAAACTGAGTAGGGCACAAAATCTGCACTGTGTTATTCTGTATTACTGTAACCCACTGTCTTCTGGAGTGTACTGAGTCCATAAGCTTTAATTCGGTGTAAAGAATACTATTGGTATTTGCAACAGATGTTCTGTTTCATTGTGGGTAATACCAAAGTGAATGTTAAACCATAACATACAATGATGATGTATTCCAAATGCATGAATGGTGCAAAACGTTTTTACGGTTGGCACTTTGATGGTAATAATGATCAGAAATGTTTCAAGAAAATACTATAGAAAATAACGACGATCATCTTCGTTTCCTTTCATGTACGAAGTCTCTTGACCGAATGGTTGCGTAATTGAGAGCTTGGACTACATCGACATTTACCTACAATGGGAATAGAAAACAATTTTGGCACAATCTATTGAACGACAAGACATGATCGGCAGTAAGTAATAAGAATTAGTTTTTTAATANAAGAATACTATTGGTATTTGCAACAGATGTTCTGTTTCATTGTGGGTAATACCAAAGTGAATGTTAAACCATAACATACAATGATGATGTATTCCAAATGCATGAATGGTGCAAAACGTTTTTACGGTTGGCACTTTGATGGTAATAATGATCAGAAATGTTTCAAGAAAATACTATAGAAAATAACGACGATCATCTTCGTTTCCTTTCATGTACGAAGTCTCTTGACCGAATGGTTGCGTAATTGAGAGCTTGGACTACATCGACATTTACCTAGAATGGGAATAGAAAACAATTTTGGCACAATCTATTGAACGACAAGACATGCTCGGCAGTAAGTAATAAGAATTAGTTTTTTAATAAAAGTTTTTTTTGTTCTGACAGGGTAAATATTTTCGACTTATTTCCGAAAAAAATAATATTGTTACAAGATGCCTGAGAGGCGTATCTGAGTTCGTTAGGGCTGGAGGTCTTAATAAAATTAAGGAACTAAATTAGAATTTTTCATTTAATCACACAGTTATTATTTACAGCATTAATTCATCTATCTGCACTATTACTCTTTTTATTTCTCATTGAGCGCAATATTTTATATCTCCTTCAAATCTAATTAACGTCCTTCTTAATGTCTCTGTTTGGTTATAGTCAGTTAACTCAAACTCATCATTAACACAAGTTTAGTCTGTCTGTTGCCATTATGTGTAATATCTTTCACCCACGCATCCAGTCCAATAGTCCAGCCTGCCAGTCGTACTCTACACTGTGTAATGACGCAGTATTCATAATTTTCGGGACACGTGTTTCAATTTCGTTCGTTTTTCTTAAGCTTTGCTAAGTTTCGTAATATTTTTATCGGGTTACAAATTAAAAGCCGCGGTGGTTCGTTTCCCGTGATAGTTTCTTTATCGGGCATACATTGGCCGTTTTACGGTTATCGGGCGGACGGTTGTCGTTTCATTTCAAACATCGTAGTTGTAGTTTTCAGTTTTTGTTAAGCGTCAGCATTATTTAGCTTTTTTCAGAATGCGTCAACAAGTTTTGTTGTAAGTTGTACGAGAAGTTCGTTTATCTGAATGTTCATGGCAGTCTTAGTTACGATAACGTGTGGAGAGCGTGCATGGCCAGACCCTTATCTCAGGAGAGGGGGTGTGATAGGCAGCATAAAGACGCGTGTGCCTGTCGCCCTTCAAGTCACTTCAGGTCAAGCAGTACTTCAGGTCAGTCGCCCTTGAGGGCAAGTCGGCGGCGAGGGCAGTTGGAAGGCAGTCGCCCTTCAGTTTAGTCGTACAATGCTCGCCTAGGCCGCGTCGGGCGAGACGAGAACCCCCACATCGGCAACTAGACTTTGCTATTTTATTTCTCTGCCGGTGTGGGAGGTAGCCGCATTTCATATTTATTCAGAACAGTCTTTAAGAACATAATAATTAAGTAAACAACTGTGGCTCCATTCTGACCACGTATAATTATCTGTGAACGTTTCTTATTCTGCACACTATGAACTTCGGCTGTGAACTGTATCACTAAATAATAAATAAAGTATAGAACAAAATACTCTGGAACTTGAACTTATTTCTTAATTAATTGGCGTCCATTTTACTGAGTCTCGTGTTCCACCTCTGAGCTAGTCGAGTGCAAGTCGGCAAATTATAGTCGGCTTGGTAATTGTAGCGCCCAACGTTACAACTGCTCTGATGTCCGCAGTCGTAGATTTTCCTCCCGCNTTATAGTCGGCTTGGTAATTGTAGCGCCCAACGTTACAACTGCTCTGATGTCCGCAGTCGTAGATTTTCCTCCCGCTGGTCACTTCCGGCGCTACCAGTTGCTCTTCTCGCTCGTCGTCGCACAATCGCCCAGACTCCCGACTCTCGTAAAAACTCTTCAACTCCCCTGCTCGGAGGCTCTTCGCTCGTATATATCAGTCGCCCTGACCATCTGGAAGGTTCAACGCACCCCGAGTCACGCTGAGAAAAACGAGGTCAGTAAACCAGAAAATTCTTCAGATAACCACAGGAATTCCATCCACCGAAGATCTAGAGTGCGTAAGCCGCCAAAGAATTTATCACTGCACCATGCGGGAAAATGCATGGTGACACATCTTTGTAGCTTCAAACCCTAATAGGGTTATCGCTCGCCTGTCATTCAAACTTTCCTTTATGACTCGCCGCCTGATATCACATCACTGCTCTATCCTCCACTCACTCTTCGGTCGCTCGGACGAAGCAAAGCACCAAACGTAACAACATTATTCAAGCACATGAAAAACACACAAGAAGAAATCTCATAAGCCTTTCTTTTGAAATAATGCATTTTGTATCATCCTGTGTTCTGTATATTGTGGGTACATGTGACTTACCATCTCGTCGACAGTGAGGGCATTGAAAAACCAGTAACTTCGACAATCAGAAACTGGTAAAGAAACCTGTCATGCCCTGAATCAAAGAACCATCCCAAAATTCGCCTTGAGTGTATTAGATAAACCAAACAAACCCGAAATCAGGCTGGCCAGACCTGGGTCTTCGTGAGTGTGTTTCCTTATTTTTCGACAGCTTTCTAATNAAACAAACCCGAAATCAGGCTGGCCAGACCTGGGTCTTCGTGAGTGTGTTTCCTTATTTTTCGACAGCTTTCTAATGCTTAGGTATAGGATTTTCGCTTAATTGACTAAGATCACCCATGGTCGCAATCAATGGTGAATGGAGTTGTCATCTGTGACGCGAGAGAGAATACAGTTGACTTCTGGGTGGATGAATTGATAGATGCACAAATGTTCAAGTGGATAGATGGACAGATTGANGAGAGAATACAGTTGACTTCTGGGTGGATGAATTGATAGATGCACAAATGTTCAAGTGGATAGATGGACAGATTGAAGTTTGTATGTGTGTATTTATGCGTGTATGTACCAATATATGAGGGTTGATTCAGAAGTCATGGCAACTATTGTTTATCTCCAGAAAATGATCTAACACATGAAATGTTATATGTACAGTTGATAGTGTACGACATTTATGTTTTAAAGGTGACACCACATGGGGAATTTATGCAGGAAAGTCCGGCAAGGAACAAAGACAAACATGGCTACTTGAAATCACAGTTTAACTATTTTATTCTCGCACAACCTGTATACACTCATTTGAACGCGTACATATCGTATGTGTACGAACTATTTAACATCTTTCAAAGTAGTCTCCGATGTTGTCCACGGTCCGTTGCCAGCGATGAGGCAGATGGAAAATACCATCGGCTGCATGAGATCCATCAATGTGCGCTACCTCTCGTCGAAATACTTTGACGATGTCTTGTCGGTTGGCAAAATGTTTACTACACAATGGCCTCTTCATTTTGGGAATAATATCGTAGTCACACGGACTAAGATCGGGTGAATAGGAAGGGTGTGGCAACACCTCCCATTCCCAACACCGTAATCACAGTGTAATGCTACCTGTTGTATGAGGTCTAGCATTGTCATGTAATACTATAGTGTTGCCCAACGGTTCATGACGTTTCTCTCGAACTGCACGACGAAGATGGTACCGCATAAATGACAGGTAGTACTGTGCATTTACAGTACAGCTCTCACGAACTGGATGACATGCTGAAACATATCGACTGTCATATGCCAAAATGATCATCAACTTTGCGGGTGACGAGTTTTGTCGTGCCTCGTGTCACAGTGGTGATCCAGGATGGCGCTATTCTTTGGACTGGACTGTCACTTCAATTCGGGGTTGTATGCTCGTGCCCTTTCATCAACTGCAATGATGCAGTTCAGTATGCCATTACCTTCACGGTGAAAGCGTTCCAGATTGATATGACATGTCACATATCGGGTCCAACTCTAAACGTCAGTTAAATGGTGTGGCACCCACTTGTCAGTCACAAATCTTCTGTACATTTAACTCCCGCTGTAGAATTCGGCTCACTGACGACGCAGGGATACCTGCATGCTGGACTAATTCCATAACAATCCAGCGAGTGTCGTCCATTAGGCACTGATCAACCATAGTCACTCGTACATCGTGGTCAGCTGACACAGAACACACACTGCGAGGTAGGTCGGCTGTTGACTCTCTTCCCTGTTTGAAGGTTTCTACACACCTTGACACTGTGTAATAGGCTATAGCACGATTACCCAATGTTCCCCGTAGCTCTGCATGAGAATCACGTGCATTGTGGCTGTGGCATTCAGCTATCATAGTGTTCCAAAGTTCTCTGCGAAAAGGGAGTGACTACCACTACTTANTTCCCCGTAGCTCTGCATGAGAATCATGTGCATTGTGGCTGTGGCATTCAGCTATCATAGTGTTCCAAAGTTCTCTGCGAAAAGGGAGTGAATACCACTACTTACGCAATGAAGGGAAACAATTTGACCAACCAAATTTACACAAATTTACGATCTCCGNTACGCAATGAAGGGAAACAATTTGACCAACCAAATTTACACAAATTTACGATCTCCGATTCGTGAAACACCATTCCGATTTTTGTCACTCCATCTTACATACTTCCTGCAATATTTACATTTATGCATTTCAAAATTCGATTTGCAACACCGCATACCTCCCTTAAAATTCACTAGAAGATGGCATTGTCCATGCATACGCCTCCTTATTTACAAGGAATCACCGACTTAGGTTTGGCACAAGAATTCTGGTCCACGTTGTATAACCCTTGAGTCAGAAGTGTTACAAAAGCGAAGTAGTGCTGCAGGCGGTGATCAAACGTGGGTTGCTGATAATGGAGCCAGTGAGCACATGAGCGGACAGAAGGAGTATTTTCAAATTATTGCATTCAGTGAACCGCAAACAATTAATTGGAAATGGCTCAAATGTAAAAGCTTTTGGGAAGGGCACTATATGTTTAGAAACCTATGATAGGACAGAGTGGATACTAACTGAACTTAAAGAAGTTTTATATGTCCCAGACCTAAAATTTCACTTGTATTCTGTCGGATCAGCTCTTAATAAAGGCTATAACGGGAAAAAATTTGTGTAAAATCGTCAAAAGGGGAGTCATTTATGCAATTGGATTGCGGATTAACCAATTTTATCATTTGTAGTTTAGAACTTTTCATTCTGTCAATATCTCGATCACTGATAATTTATCAAGAACGTTTCATGGGAAGTTTTGTCACCAGAATGTGTAACCAGTAGAAAAATCTTGACGATATGTAAGGTTANATCAAGAACGTTTCATGGGAAGTTTTGTCACCAGAATGTGTAACCAGTAGAAAAATCTTGACGATATGTAAGGTTGATTTCACATATGAGAAGAATTTTTTTTCTGTGAAGCATGTGTAAAGGGGAAACAGCAAAGTTTACCCTTTAAGTCTAGTAACAATTGAGCAGAAAATTTTGGAGAGTTGATTCATATAGACTTAAACAANAGCAAAGTTTACCCTTTAAGTCTAGTAACAATTGAGCAGAAAATTTTGGAGAGTTGATTCATATAGACTTAAACAAGCCTATGAAGTTGAGTCATTGGGCTCAAAGTACTTTTTCTCTTAAAGGATGTCTTAAAGCCAATTTAGAACGGTTTATTTTATAAAAATAAGAATGAGGTTAAATATTGCCTAAAATCCTTTATAAATTATGTTAAAAATAGTTTAGGACTCGCCATTAAGTCATAAGATCTGATAGTGGATCGGAAATAGTCAATTTTGTCGTGAAAGGGACTAATGACCAAGAGGGGACAGTCCATTAAAAGAGTTGTGATATACCCCAGAAAAAATTCCAGAATTGAGAGAGAAATGCTTACTGTTGTGGAGGCAGCATGGAGAACGTTGCAGGCTAAATATCTTCTTAAGTTCCTATCGGCAGAGGCTGTTAGTACAGCAGTTTTTACTGTCAACAAGACTGGGTGTAGTAGTGTTCATGACAAAAGATCCGTATGAGTTGTGGTACAAGAAGGATGTTAATTTGAGCAAATTGAAATTTTTTGGTGAAACTGTTTATTCCCATAAGTAGGACCCAAATTCTAAGAGAGGATTATTTGTTGGTTACCCAAGGGACTGAAAGAGGTTCAAAGTATATTTCCCTTTGGAAAATAAATTTAAAATTCTTTGGGACATCATTTTTTAAAAAGGGAATATACCACAAGTGTAGAACCAAGAAGGAGAGAATAAAATCAAAAAGATAAATTTGACAGGACAACGACAAAAAGTGAAGACAGAGCAGAATCCCTACCTTCTCTAGAAACTGAATGTGTATCTCCAGCAGATCAAGTACCCCTTCTTGAAGCAGAAGAAGAATAAGATCAAGGGGGAACTAATCATGGTCTTGAGGAAACTGATCAACTTGT
>NQII01002031.1:241612-256353 GCA_002778355.1 Clitarchus hookeri
AGCACTTAAACTTCTAGGCCAGAATCGAGGGACGACGCCGGGCCACGTGCGGATAAACGGAGCGCCAAACACGTGTTTTACGACCCAGAGGTCGCGGCGATCAGCCCGGCCACGTGCAGAGATAATGCGAGTTCAATATGGCGNGTGTTTTACGACCCAGAGGTCGCGGCGATCAGCCCGGCCACGTGCAGAGATAATGCGAGTTCAATATGGCGAACGCGCATACAAAACCACGAGAGAGAGGAAGGAACGAGCAGTCAGACGTCGTCAAGCGAGGAGTGTGGACCGGAGCCGGCAAAAACGACTTCGCGAGAATGCATCAAGACGTCAACGTCAGTCGGAGGACGTCAAGCGAGGTGTGCGGAGCAGAGCCAGTATGAGAGGAGGCGTCGAGACGTCAACCGGGAGGACCCATCGCAGCCCAGACGTCCCAGTCTTCCTACCGAGTGACGAAGCGGTCCAGAGATGGCTGGCCAAGAGAAGACCAGCGCCTCGAATCAGATAAGTAGAGTCATACAGCAAGTGTGAAGAATCGTGCTCCCCACGACGCAAATCGCCGCGTCAAGCAATACGTAGCCTATGTAGAAAAAAAAGGGGGAGGGGGAGAGTTGTCTCGTGTGTACATGTAGAAGTGACCCTGTTAAGCATAAATAAAAACTGACTTATGGTAACTCGCAAGGAAGGTGAATTTATTTGGTAAATTGGACCTAGGGATAATAGTGTCAACATATTCCTACGCCCTAACACTGAGGGCTAGCATCAATTGCTGGCGCCTTACGCAGAGAGCAGATTCCATACCTACTTAGAAACCCTAGCATAGGGCAGGTATCAATTTATTGTCTTTTTAAACAACACTGTACTGACAGCTAAAATATCGACTAAATGTTTTGTTTAAAAAATTATATTAAAATAGTAAATATTTAAGGTAAAAGTAGGGTGGCTTCCACCTGACTGTAAAATATGCAGCACTTCAAAATTATTAAACACACTACAAAATATGTCAGAAAAGTACGATTTATGTTGCATATGAAAGAAGAATACATATATTTTCTAACACTTGAAAAATATTTTGCTATAATATAATTATATAAATGTTTTAAAAATTATTAATAGGCGTCTGTTTTAAATCAAAATTTAAGCGTTTTTCCATTCTGGTTACTCGAAAAGTATATTTAAAAAAAGAATATCAAGCAAGGCTATTTATTACAATATTTACTTTGGTTGTGTGTAATATATATTAATAATAATGTTTACTTATAGGTTTAATAATTGATTTCATGAAGATATATCTCAACAACGAAAGTTATTATTTTTATAATGGAAATGAAAGCATGTAACCTTAATTCCAAATATATTATTCTTACATCTTACATACTACCACAGGCATTATTATTACACTACTTGACAAAGTTTTTTTTTGTTGCAAAGGGTGCTTTTAAAGCATCCAGAACGGAATCACAATTAAATTGTGATTAAAAATAAACTCTTAATGATCCATTTTTAAACATTTATATAGGTTAATTCTAGCAAAATATTTCACAGGGTTACGAAAGATAAGCATTCTTCTTTCGTGCGCGGAGCCGCGGTGGTGTAGTGGTCAGACTACTCGCCTCCCACCTAGGCGAACCGGGTTCGATTACTGGCGGGTTTTCTCGGGGAAATCCCGTTTCCCCCGCCCTTGCATTCCAGTGCTGCTCCATACTCACCTCGCTTCACCCTCATCGGCTCTCAAAACCTCGATGTTAAGAGCCGCCCAAATTTCTCCACTCCATTCTTTCGTGCGCAACGTAAATCGTATTTTCCTGACAAATTAGGTAGTCTGTGTTTAGTACTTTTTAATGAGCTGTGCATGTAGTACAGTCAGTGCTCCACTGGAAGACACTCTACTTCTAAAGTCCACTTTTGGAACTGTTTAGGGGATATTTGGTAGAGAAAGCAGACCAGCTGCGCTGCACATAAAACAACTTCCGAGTGGAGTGGAATAGAGTGAAGATATTTGAGCCGCTCTTAACATCAAGGTCTTGAGAGCCGATAAGGGTGAAGCAAAGTGGATATGGACCCATCCCGTAATGAAAGGGTNGCTCTTAACATCAAGGTCTTGAGAGCCGATAAGGGTGAAGCAAAGTGGATATGGACCCATCCCGTAATGAAAGGGTGGGGGAAACGGAAGACCCCGAGAAAATTCACCGACCAGCGGCGTCGTCCGGCACGATTCCCACATGCGAAAATCCGCAAACGACCCCACCTAGAATCGAACCCGATTCGCCTAGGTGCGAGGCGAGAAGTCTAACCACAACTAATGGATGCTTCCCAAATATCTGGAAAAAAATGGAATCCTCAAGATCTTATATAAAGAGGGATATAAAGCCCCAATAACCCCAAAATCATTCATTCCCCTAACATTACTGCCAGTGCTCGGAAAAATACTGGAAAAACCAAAGATTACTAGGTTTCCTAGAAGCAACTGGGGGACTCCATAAGAAACAATGTGGTTTTCGGAAAGGCAGGGGCACAGAAAGAGCTGTGCTTGATTTGGTTAGGAAGGTAAAATCCTGCCGACAATATTATGTCTTGGGAGTTTCCCTTGTCATAAGTGGAGTCTTCGATAATGCATGCTGGCCAGGAGTGCTTTGGCAACTGAGAGAGGAGTGCCCAGATAATGCAAGAACAGCATACACTGAAGAGCCAAAAAAAAAAAAAAAAAAAAAAACTGGTATAGGCGTGCGTATGCAAATAACAGAGGTATGGAACCAATCAGAATAACAGAGGTATGGAACCAATCAGAATAACAGAGGTATGGAACCAATCAGAGTAACGCGATGCGGTTGGCAGCGCCTATATAAGACAACAAGCGTCTGGCAAAGTTGCTAGATCGGTTACTGCGGCTACAATGGCAGGTTATCAAGATTTAAGTGAGTTTGAACGTGGTGTTATAGTCGGTGCACGAGATGGGACATAGCATCTCCGAGGTAGCGATAAAATTTAGATTTGTGCGTACGACCATTTCACGAGTGTAACGTGAATATCGGGAATCCGGTAAAACATTAAATCTTCGACATCGCTGCGGCCGGGAAAAGATCGTGAACGAACGGGACAAACGACGACTGACGAGAATCATTAAACGTGACAGACGTGCAACCCTTTCTCAAATTGGCGCAGATTTCAATGCCTCCTGCATACCTTCAGACAATAGTCGAGTCCATGCCACGTCGTCTTGCGGCACTTCTGCGTGCTCGCGGGGGCCCTACACGATATTAGGCAGGTGTGCCAGTTTTTTGGCACTTCAGTGTATGTATACGGAAAACAATGTCTAAGGGTTGTCCCCAGGGATCGGCCCTGGGGCCTGTCTTGTGGAAAGTTATTTCTGACTCACTGCTGCATTTGCAGCTGACAGAGGAAAGTGAGATATTTGCTTACGCTGATGATGCTCTTGTGATGATTCCAGCTTGGAGCTGGGCTGAATTGGAACATAAAACAGAAAAAAACATTACAGCAGTAAAATTTTAAAAAATTTTACTTTTTAAGTACATAATTGTAGTTGTTACCTGTACATAAATATTTGTTTTGCAAAAACAAAGATGTGTTACAAATTCGTCAGAGAACTTAAATTTTATATTGGATTTTGATTCAACTACGACACTATTAAAAACTGTAAGTACAGTTTGCATGTCCACGCGTGCGTATTGTGCCAGTAAAAAAAATCAGTGTTAAACGTTTGCGCTTTGAATTTCTTTGCCGTCTCCTGTACTCGGCTGAGACGATCAGCTGGGAGAAGTGTTGGTAGCGCTAGCAGCAGGTTCTGGACTGGAATGGAGGAGAAAGGAGGGGTGGAAGGAGAGGGGGAAGTCGTGGGAACCTGCGCTTGCGTGGTTACAGGTCTGCCTCCAGCCACGACCATAGCTATTCGACAACAGCGCTCGATGCTAGGCGCATCAGCACGAAGCGAAGCCCTCTCTGTTATTTCTGCGCGTAAAGTTTCCATCTATCGACCTCCTTTTTAGCAAAGTGTATGCTGTTCTACACCGCTTCGTTTTAATCAACCCATTTATGCTACTGAAATTGCAGCTTGANTTTTTAGCAAAGTGTATGCTGTTCTACACCGCTTCGTTTTAATCAACCCATTTATGCTACTGAAATTGCAGCTTGAATCCACAGTCTGTGAAGAAGTGCCCCGTCTTTGTGTGATGTGTCCGAGCTGTATGTGAAATGAACGGACGCCATATTTGTTACGCGCACACAGTTTTTATTTCCTGAACACACATGTTTAAAGATCGCGCCTAGTTCGTAAATGCAATGTTTATAATAACTGCATTAATTTTTTTTATAGTGTGAACTGTGAAGTGAAGTTTTATATGAGTAACTGTTTTACTGGGCTTGGAAAAAAAAATTCATCGCTACTTCAACAAACCATTTCCAGGAAACTTGAGGTGTAGGTAAGTTTATTTTTTTGTATGAAAACCGTTGTTTGTAACAATTCCTCTGTGTTGTGTGTATGCATAAGCCTGTTTTATATAACTCTCATACATGTTTACACATTTCGTAAGAGTAAATAAATTATTGTCGATTTTAATGTCCCGTCGGAGATATTAAATGCCATATACCGGATTGCGAGTATGTACAATCTGTGTAAAATTTAACTGATTAGTTCCGAATACGTGGGATAGTGTGGTAGCGGCGACAAGTGTACCCGTGTGCGCGAAACCTTGTCAGCAGCTGACTGCCCTNCGAATACGTGGGATAGTGTGGTAGCGGCGACAAGTGTACCCGTGTGCGCGAAACCTTGTCAGCAGCTGACTGCCCTCCAGCCTTGCTGACTCAGATCTTGCATCAGCTGTCTGCAGTGTTGGGTGTGCGCGTATAATTAAAATATCAGAGACGTGTGAATTTGATTTAAAAATCTAGGGTACGAGCTCTTACAGCAAACAAAATGCGAAAATTTGTAAACAAAAACAAAATTATGCNAGGGTACGAGCTCTTACAGCAAACAAAATGCGAAAATTTGTAAACAAAAACAAAATTATGCGTGTTAATTAAGAAACTATATGAATTTAGAAAAATAATGTTTACAAATAGAGGAAAGGAGGTTAGGTTTCATCGAATACAGTTTTCTTTATTGTTTTGTGGCAGAAAACACTTTTTACGTTATCATTTTCATGCTTCGTAATTTAGGCTTCCACTTTTGTTGTGTGACCACTTAAGTTGTCGTTATTTTATTGTTGAACATTTTGTAAATGTAAGTGTGGGTAAAAACATGCCAGCAAGCAAGCTGTGATGCGGTTTTAGGTTAGTTTAAACCACGGAATCTTGTAATGAATGGTATTTGGCAGGGAATAAATACCATGAATGTACATACAAAACAAAAACACTGGGTATTTTCGAAGTCCTATGTAAAATCATTTTAACTAATAGGTTGTTGAGGTTTAAAAAAAAAAAAAAAAATAGAATGAGTGTATGGGAAAAGTTTTCGTATTTTGAACATAATTATCAACGTTTTCTGCTTTNCATGCTTCGTAATTTAGGCTTCCACTTTTGTTGTGTGACCACTTAAGTTGTCGTTATTTTATTGTTGAACATTTTTTAAATGTAAGTGTGGGTAAAAACATGCCAGCAAGCAAGCTGTGATGCGGTTTTAGGTTAGTTTAAACCACGGAATCTTGTAATGAATGGTATTTGGCAGGGAATAAATACCATGAATGTACATACAAAACAAAAACACTGGGTATTTTCGAAGTCCTATGTAAAATCATTTTAACTACTAGGTTGTTGAGGTTAAAAAAAAAAAAAATAGAATGAGTGTATGGGAAAAGTTTTCGTATTTTGAACATAATTATCAACGTTTTCTGCTTTAATTTTGTTTGTTTTAGTGAGTTATTGCCTAAGTCTTTTGTGTATAGAGTTTTGTGAGGCTTGGTAGGTGTGCTGGTATGAAAGTTTTGCAGATTTTGTTTATTTTCTTTACGCGAATGCATAATAATTACTTTAAACGTGGTCACTTCATAATTAAGTCATTTACAATAAAATTATGTAGTTCGTAGTTCATTTCGCTTTTATAGCATGCTTTGTTTGTAGTTAGCAAAATGGCCGTATGACCAAATTTTTTTTTAAAGGTTTGTGCCTGAAATTTTTTAGTGTTTAAGCAATTTATCGTTGGTCAATCTTGGAACACCTTGGTTTACGAGGTGAAGGTTTAGTTAATACATCTGTAATGCACGATTGTGCCAGAGGTTTACTCTGGATCCTTGTTATTCCATTGTAGATACATACACACTCATAAATGTTTTATTTTCATTACAAATGTACATAGTATCTTAGCTAATCCCAGGGGCGAATTCGCATTTTAGGCTTGTATTTATGTTTGCAATGCTTGTAGAATATAGCTTATCNCTTAGCTAATCCCAGGGGCGAATTCGCATTTTAGGCTTGTATTTATGTTTGCAATGCTTGTAGAATATAGCTTATCTAATTTTATAGGAAAAATCTTGGGATTGGTATTTTTAAGCTGTACCGGTGTTAATTATTTCATTATTTTCGTAAAGGACTATTTTGTAATTACCACTCTTTATTAGCAACTCAGTTGTGCAGAAGGTAACGTAGATCAGCTTCTTGAGTGTTTTTACACTGCATCTTGGCTTTTATAGTATTACACATTTTAATGCTTCATGGAATGTATAATGGATTCGTATACTAACCTTTTGGGAAACGATTAAGCAGCATCTTTTAAGTATAGAACTATCATTGCAGTGAATTTTTTTCCACGAGTACTCTGTCTCGTATAACTTGGCAAGGTTGTGATAGTCAGCGAGTGGCAGCTTGAGTATACGAAATAAACAATGTGCCATTAAAAAGAATTCTTTATCAGCTGATGCATGAACGAATGAAAATTAGTACTGTGTTGGCTATTCTGACTCATTCCCGACGAACATCAGACAAGCAGAATATACGCGGATAAGAAAGAGTTCCTAGATGAATTAATACGTTGGTAATTATTCAGAATATGGGCTTTTCTGAAGGAAACGCCGTAGACCCACAAAAGTAACATAAATGGGATCTGCACAGCTTGCCTTAAAATTTGTTCAGCATTACAAAGGAAAGTGGAATTGGCTGACAGAGTGTTAATAAATATACAGCCGCCACTTGACGCACCAGCTGATGGCGAAAGAATACATATACGAAAAGTAAACATTGGCGCTACTTTCGTCGAACTGTCAATCTTGCCAAGTTACGTAGCCTCAATTTTCCAATATGATTGTCAAGAAATGTTTTGTAAACAGCTCTGGTTCTCTAGTACCGTAGCTTTGTTTTGGTTACACTTCCACCCTTGGAAGACTCGCAGGTGGCTTAGTGGCTGTGGTTGGAATGCACGTTTACCAAGTCAGACAGAAAAAAAAAATAGCTGTTGTCTGGCAAGTAAATGTAAAATGATTGTTGTTCGTGGTTGACAACCATCAGTAAACAGTATATTTCGAGTTAAATGTAGAAGGAACGAATGGTGGGTTCAAATATTTTTTGCTTTTTGCCAAGAAGTTTGTATTTCAAGTTTTCTTTGCGTTCAATTATCTGTAGCGGTGAATGAATTTATAACGGTTATATAATGTTCGTATTAAAAATGTATACTACTTTAATCGTATCCGTATTTACAAAGTTTTGTGTTTGATGTCTTGGGTAGTTTTTAAGTTGGGTTCCAACACTTGCCTGTGGCTACTACAGGTAAGTTTCAAGAACTGCTAACAGCGACTGGTAATTGATCGTTTAACGAGCTTGCCCAAACAATATGGACGATTTATGATGATGGATCGGTATAGATTTTCCCCCACTCGTATGAGGATCAGTTTCATTAATACGCACGCGGTATAGACATTTAAGTTGAATAGATGGCCGGGGTTGATTATATGTCAAATTAATTTTAATCCAACACAAAAAAAAATGGTTTAATACATCCACGCCTCGCCCCGGTATCAAATAAAGGGTCTGTCACACTTTATAGACCCTTATACAATAGGAAACTTTAGCATTTGACTTTTTATTTCCTTTCCTTTGACGAAACCAACGATACCAAATACAGTTGTAAGTAAAGTCATAATGATTGAAAATCAGCTCGGTAATTTTAGTAAAAATGTGTATTTACATAGTAAAAACTATGTAAATCATTATATATGTTCCAGGAATGCATTTTTCGTACCTGCTTTGAAATTAGGCTTAAGCATTTGTATTGACATTTAATTTCCAAACGAAACAAAATTCTTTACTTTATTAATAAGTATTAATTCATATATTTCCTCTTCACATTACATTCGTTTGCCATTTCTTTAATTTAGACGAGCTTGGGTTAATATACCGAGACATAAATTCGGTTAGATTCTCGGCAAAACGACCACTTGACTTCGACTTCAAGTTTCAGCTTTTCGAAATCGTAATGTCAAGATTGCTTGACTTTATCTTTGACAGCTTCATTGCGTCAAGCTCAATAAGAAACATCATGTTGAAAAGCAAACGTAAAGTCAAATGTCAAAAGTTTTCAATTGTGTTAAGTTTACGGCTACCGTCTACCTGAAGCTTTCTTCCGCGTTTGAGGCCGAGAGGCGCAGGAGCGATAAGGGCGGAACTGCCTCGCGCATCTAGTACGCCATCGCCACTAAGTGCAAGTCTCGTCGCACTGCGTATGGGACTTTCAGCTGTGAACGTGTTCTTTTATTGGTGGAAAGTCTGTAGGAAGGTTCAATGCAGGGCTCTTGAGTAGTTTCGTATGTATCTGGCGCGTATATTTTGAGATACAGCGCTTTGAAGGAGCCGTTTTTTAGCCATTTTTGAGTACGCACGAATGGTGTTAATTAAGTGCGTGGCGTCTTGAAAGCCCTCGTCTGTTGTGTGCGTTCTTCTCGTAGATCTGCAAATTGAACGCACGTTTAATAGTTTTGCAGAAGCAGGTGAATTACTAACACTGTGTATCGTTGAAGCGCCAGGTGGGCGGGAGCCGACGTTCGCTAGCCACGCCATCTTGTGGGCCAGTAGGCCAGCGATGTCTTCGGCCGTCGCACTGGTGGACTACGGGGTTTGAGAGACCAGTTGTTTTTCGAACTCCAGTCGCGACGTATCCCGCCATACGCATCTTTGCTGATGTGTTGATCTTCTGCAAACGTGAAGATGTTCCGGGTGGAGTGGAGAGATTTAGGCGGCTCTTAACAACATCGAGGTCTCGAGAAGCCGATGAAGGTGAAGTGAGGTGAGCATGAAGCAGCGCCGGAATTCAAGGGCGGGGGAAACGAGATATCCGCGAGAAAAGTCGCCGATCAGCGGTGTTCGTCCAGCGCGATTCCTACGTGCGAAAACCCGGATCGCTAGGGGGGGGGAGTGGTCTGACCACTGCAGTGTTTTGCCCCCACTTAAGAACCGTGACCGAAGTGGCTAGATTGAGTACTCACTGGCGGTATTCGAACCCACGGCCTTATTGGCAGACAGCTGGAGACTTACACCGGAAAGACCGTTTCTTCCTTCCTCTTCTAGAAAAGTAGTCTGACCACAATGTATCCTTTCGCCACAGCTGTTATGTCAACGAAGAAGAAAACTCTTGTAAACAAATAATGGCTCTGGTCCAATGCGTATATTTTTTCTCGCATTTTCCTCTTGTTTCATTTCATGGCAGACGTTGGCTAACTTCAGTGCAGTACTCAATACAGGATNTTTTTTCTCGCATTTTCCTCTTGTTTCATTTCATGGCAGACGTTGGCTAACTTCAGTGCAGTACTCAATACAGGATGTTATAGCTAGGTTGGCATCGCAATCTGTTTTATTTTCGCAGTGGCCAAGTAAGACTGTTAGGGCTCTGTTTATTTTATTTACAGGAGAAATAAAAAAAGGGGGTGAGGCGGCATTGTTTTGCAGTTCTTACGAAACACTGTCATTTTGAATTGCATATTGTTTTAATGGAGCAGTGTAACATTTTGCTCATACGAAAGAACGTTCAAATTATTATATCTTTGGAAGTTTTATCTACAACGAAAGAACAAAACGTTATAAATATGTCGCTGTTCGTACCGATGCGAATAATGAACACACGCGGTAGGTAGATGTTTTTATCGAAGTTAACCATTCACTCGTTGAAAGTGCGGTTTTCAAGACCACGTACATTCCAAATATTATAACAATAATTTCGAAGTACTTGATTAACAAAACACACCAACCTACTGTTTGTAATTCCTAACAATTGCAACTCAAACACTTGGCAATCCTTGGACGATTGCAACACTAAAATCACCTTCGTCTGTCACTGATACGAAATTATTTTTGCGCAGAATCAATTGGTAAATACGACACTTCACAGTTTCCCGAAAACAACAAACTTCGACCANACGAAATTATTTTTGCGCAGAATCAATTGGTAAATACGACACTTCACAGTTTCCCGAAAACAACAAACTTCGACCAAAATACTGCTTGAACTTTGGAACGTAAATATGTGGTGCTTCAATGTTGCGTAAAATGGCGGACCAAGCCACTATACGAAGCGTGATCGTGGCAGGCGTCATTGCGTTTTCAGGCAAGAAAACCCANGTAAAATGGCGGACCAAGCCACTATACGAAGCGTGATCGTGGCAGGCGTCATTGCGTTTTCAGGCAAGAAAACCCACTAGAAAGGCACCCACCATCAACTAAGCTCAATGAAAGTNTGGCAGGCGTCATTGCGTTTTCAGGCAAGAAAACCCACTAGAAAGGCACCCACCATCAACTAAGCTCAATGAAAGCAAATACAAAAATAATTAACTACCGATAAAATACTCCGACAACACTGTCAGTAGGGTACTCTCAAGACGTAGCGATANAAATACAAAAATAATTAACTACCGATAAAATACTCCGACAACACTGTCAGTAGGGTACTCTCAAGACGTAGCGATAAAGAGCCCATGCACAAGGGCGTTCGCCGAGCTGGAAACGTCTCACTGATTGTCCGCTTGCTCCGTAATAATTGCTGAACATGTATTTAAAGCCAGTTCACCAAAAGGAAAAATAAATTTTATATTATTTTAAAAACATAAACCATACGCGTAAATGTATAATTAAAATTTTAAATTAAAACTTACGTTCTTAGTAATATTTTCTTCGNCCGAGCTGGAAACGTCTCACTGATTGTCCGCTTGCTCCGTAATAATTGCTGAACATGTATTTAAAGCCAGTTCACCGAAAGGCAAAAAAAAATTTATATTATTTTAAAAACATAAACCATATGCGTAAGTATATAATTAAACTTACGTTCTTAGTAATATTTTCTTCGATACTCATCATGAATATAGCCAACTTAACAACATGCATGCCGCAGCAACTCTCAGCTGATACAATACTTTGCAAACGAGACCATTTGCTGTTTACATACTGTGTAAGTTCGTGGCTAGGCCGAAATAATCAGTAGCCCTGAAATCGCCTTAATGGTTGCGGGGAATTTGACAAGCAGCATTAGTTTGGAATCCACATTTCTGCAGCGGTGCACGAAATGTTATATTACTCTGAACACTTTTATTTTCTGATAGTTTATTTGGGCAATACATGTATTTTTCTCACACAATTAGAAGTAGGCCTACCTAAACGTGTACAACTTAAGTAAGCCGTTGTAGCATGTAAAATTGGTATATACATTCTAGTCGGTATATGTGTGTGCAAAGTTTGTTTAGAGTAGGTATATGGCTCTTAATTTTTTTGTGGATATTTGGGGAGGGAGGGGGATGTCACAGCTATTCCGAGTTTGGAAAAGGGGCAACGCTTTAGTCCCCACCCCTACTTCTTTTAAGATAGTTTTCTTGCCCCTTACAGAATTTCATTTTGGATCGTCTGTAATCTAGAAGTGAATGTCTATATATAGGTTGTTCACGGTAAACTGAGCACTTTTGATAACCCTGCTTAAGATCCACTTGTAAGCACATTGTGTATCCTTCCGCCATATGTAAAATCAATATTGCCATTGGTCTCATCACTTTATTAATGTGCATTAGTCAAGGAAAACTGAAAGTGATTATTGTAGTATTGGCAAATGTTTACCGAACACTTTCAATTCGTCGTTAAGACATGGAACTACCTTACGTCCGTCGTTACCAACTATGTCACTAGTATGCCTGTTAAAACACACGTATGTAGGGGCAGCGACATTTTTCAAAGGCTGATTTCAAAAGTGCTTACTTTATCGTGAAGAGATTTTACAAATAATCAAGAATACATTTTCTCCAATAGTCGTTACGAAACTTCGTTTGAACTAAAATAAAAATGCCTTTCCTGAAACACTTCAAAGGCATGCTTCAACCGTCATTTTGGATTCTTGTTTTTTCTTGCTTATTTATATTTTTTAACATTAAAATTTCAAAAGTACGTATATAGCGCACCTTGCTCTGTAGTACAAAAACAAACAAAAAACTACGAACTCATAACTGTGTGACAATATCGATTCTGCCGAATTTTGGTAGAACCGATATTGACATATTTATGGATTCGTTGTTTATTTTTTAT
This sequence comes from Clitarchus hookeri, assembly GCA_002778355.1. NCBI lineage: Eukaryota > Metazoa > Arthropoda > Insecta > Phasmatodea > Phasmatidae > Clitarchus > Clitarchus hookeri. Next base: position 254,102 of record NQII01002031.1, read on the forward strand.
ATCTATACTGCAGCGTAATGTCAACAGCTAGTTCGCTATACATGTACTTTTGAAATAATCACGTTTAAAAATATAAATTAGCAAGAAAAACCAAGAATCCAAAGTGGTGGGTGAAGCTTGCCCTTCCGCGCATTACGCAGCACAGCTCGCTAAGTAAAGACGTGCAGTTAGCTAAGGCGAGGGGGGGAAGGGCGTAGTCACGTGACTGAGGGGGGCAGGCGTGACATTTCAGACTCGTGTATTCCCGTCGGCAGCTCTTGTCGCCGCAAGGTTGGCGGCTGTGACGCCGCGGTGCAGGGAATGTTCCGCGCGATGGGCGGACTGGGTGCCGACGCAGGTACGTGTGTGTGTAACCGCCATTATGACGTAGTAGGGGGGAGGGGGGCACTCGACTCAAGGGAAACTAGACGTGACTCTCGCTCGAGCAGACTCCTCGTTGACTGTCGCCCCGCCGTGCGTGGGCTCCTTGGCAGCCCCGGTACACTCGAGACATTGTGCAGCGAGAGCCGTGCCAGACTCGGGTCCCTCTCCCGTCTCGTGACCTCAGTGTCGACAAAGGGCGTGCAACCTCAAACGCGCCGGATCACATCTTAACAAGGAAGGAGTGAACATGGCGTTGCACTTGATTTTAAAAAAAATTAAGAGTCCCAGTTTAAATACTTTGTAGAATGAGGGCACTGATGTGCTTGTTTCGCTCAATTTTTTTGTATTTTTCGCGTTTGATTACAATAAGAGCCGGTACAATAAAGGCTACTCTGTTACGCGCATGAAGTGCGTCATCGCCACTAAACACAAGGCTCTGAATTGGCGTGCAGTTTTTCCGTCTGCAACTCTGCCGCTATGAAAATTGCCGTAGCTACTGCAATTCAATAACAAGCGTTAAGTTGTACTGCGCTCCTTTGGGAATATATATCCTAGGTACATCCTGTGCCGGTATTTTCCTACTTACAAAAAAAAATATTAAACGCTATGTTCCCTTTTAAAAAACACACACGCTGGAGACCGAAATAGAAAAAGGAATTTAGTCCTCGCGCGTGAAAAGTTGCCCAGACAGGCGGCACGTTTGAGTCCCGGAATCAGGGGAGTGATAAGGATGACTTATGCCTGTGCATCAAATACCACATCGCCTCTATGTGCGAAGCGCTGACCTAGTGTGCAGACTGATCCTCGTGCTGCGTAAATGTGATTTCAACAGGTGAACTATTAATATTGCTAATCGAAAGTTTTCAAAAAGGTTTAGTGATATATATAATCACATGTTTGTGTTTATTCGTTGTGTACTGTATTTTGAGTCAGCACTTCGAAAATGTGGATTTTGCCTGTGTAGAAGGGCTTCGAAATGTATTTAATCTTCGAGGTGTGATGAAAGTTATGTTTTGTATTAGTTTAAATCTTATTTATATTTGCACTGAAACATTGCATTCTTGTTTTGGTGGCTTGTGTGTGTATAATATTCAGGCACACTGCAACACAGTCCGAACTCCAGGGGAGTGCCTCTAATTTTTTCTCAATGAATGTAACAGCTAGTAACAGCAGTTTAATAACAAGCGTTAAATTGTACTTTGAGAATATATATCCTAGGTACATCCTCTACTCAATATCTCACAATAAATTGATACATCTTGCTATTTACAATTAATAAATTCAATCGATACTATTTACAATCACCTCAAAGAAATTAATCTAATAAAATAACTAAAATTAGTCCCAATAAACAGTGTATCAAAACCTATGGAATAATGTTATAAATTATGTATCCATTTTTGGCAGTTCCAATATTTACAGTAAAGTCCGTATCGCATGTTCATGCAGTCCCACCGTAGTTCAATCGCGATTCCTCCAGTCCGAGATGTTCTAAGAGATCTCTGAGCGCCGTCGAGCACCACACCCTCTCGTCTGCCTACATCGCACAAAACTCTCGTCTGCCGCCGTCTCGCTACCTCCGCCGTCGTCCGTCTTTTCCGCTGTCGTCTCACGCTGCACCAGACTTCGCCCGACTACCGCACATCAGGCAGATGGCTTTCTCAAAGACTGCCGACCCTCCATCTGCGGTGGTAGTTATAGTGTCGTCGGCCATGCCGCGAAAATTTCTCCAAATGCCGCGTTGCGCCGAGCGACATAGTTACCAGAATATTCTTTCTCGTCCTCCCAGGTCGTCTGCTCCTGAGGAGGGGGAGGAGCTGTGACGCCAGCCAGGTCGGCTGTCGGTTATTCCCGGCCGCCCGTCGACGGAGCAGTGAGCCTGTGAGGGT
>NQII01002031.1:256382-278299 GCA_002778355.1 Clitarchus hookeri
CTCCCCACCCCCGACGGCATTGCGCCGGACTGCGCGTAACGGGAGCCTGCGTCCAGTGCGGCACTCCACGCGTAACATTTTAATCAGAATAAGACGTAATTAAGTTAAGGGAACTGTAACATGCCTTCCCGTAATACCGCCGGTTTATTCTGAAACCAAGTGTAAACAAACGGAACATCATTGTTTCAACGGGCGATTCTGAGCCAGTGTAGACATGTACAGGAGGGGAAAAGCCCAGGCTTTTCTGGAGGACAGTAAACACTTCTGAAAGCCTTTCTTAAGATCTACTTGTATGCACATTGTGTATTCTTCCGTTATTTGTAAAATTAGCATTGCCATGAGCCTGATCGGGATCGCTTTATTCATGCGTCGGTCTAGTGAAACTACACTACAGATTTGCTCGTTCTCACACTTACATGCATCAAACAAACTAAGCAAAAGAATTAATTTCACTGTTCACAAATGTTTACCAAACATTTTTAATTCAACGTTATTATATGTAAATACTTTCCTTTCGTTGGTAACAAATTTGACTGGGCGCATGCCAGTAAGTTTTCCCGTTAATATGCATGCAAGTTGGGGGCAGTGACATTTCTTATGGTTAATTTCAACGGTTAGTTAACCATGAACAGTCTATACCTAATATTTAATCCATGGTTTACACCCTCGGCTTTGTTGTCATGTTTTACCATTTCGCTTCTTGTTCAGGCTGGTTAGGACCAAGAGGGGCAGGTCCGTCTCGGGTAAATAGAAGGAGAGTGTGTGTGTGTTGCAAAAGCGCATTGCTAGAAAACAGAAATATAAATTTTAAGTATAAAAAAATAATAAAGAAATGCTTGCCGATGACGTGAGTCGCGTAAGCCCGAGGCCTGGTTCAGCAAGCAGTGCTCTTATACTTCATCTTTACGTCTGGGCGTCAGTAAGCGTGCTCTGTGGCGCTGTAAGCTGAAGGCAAAGTATTTCCGACGCTATGTGTACACACAACAAGTCGGTCACGTGCATATTAAGAGTGTGTTGATTGTAATTACAACAGTAACTATGGCCGGTGGCCATATGTAGGCACTGTGCGATAGCTCCTTCGCAAGCAGCTTGGCCACCCATTTCACACGTTCTATGTCGTCTGATGCACGAGAGCGTCACGATAGCTGACACTTTTTTTTTGTAAGGAAATGACTTGTAACAGCTTTGAACGGACGCCAAGACATCTTGCCACCGTCCACCTGCACATCTCGACCACCTGCTAACACTTGCGTGGTATTTCTGGTATTCTTAGAATGGACCCTCTCTCGCCCAACCGTGTATGAAGTCTATTATTTTTGTTATAATTATAGTTACCCTTTGGTAAAATCGGTATTTTCTTAAACATGCATGGGTGATTTATTTTCTCGTCTTCGTTGAGTAATCCCCGAAAACTTGTGCAGGCTTGCCATGGAGTTGCATACAGGAAAGAAGGCGTGTCGTAAATATATATGCAGGGCTACAAAAACTAACAGTTTACTGTAGTGCGTTTCGTGGTTCGGAATTAGGCTGTACACTGACATGCCAAAAGTTATGGGATATCAGTGTGTAAGGGTAATAGTCTGCGGCGCCTCTGCACCGTACCCAGAACTGTGAGGTTGTGGCATTGCATTGCAGCCCTTATTAGACGTCACGCACCCCGACAACCCGCGGGGTAAAGCGTCCTGTCATCGGCCCAAGTTGTCGAGGGGAATTATGGAGAGGCCACCTTGCTCGCCTGATGTAACAAAACCCCATCGAGCATTTATGGGACGCGGTGGGGAGGTCCATTCGCACCAGAGATCCTGCGCCTGCGAACAGCAGGGAAGCTGTTGGCACCCAGGCGGCGTTGGTCAACACATCTCAAGTGTTTCGTCCACTTGCGTAACTGATGCCACGACGAGTTGCTGCGTTTCGCCCGGCCAGAGGAGGGCCTACACCACACTAGACCCGTATCACGTGACTTTTGGCGTATCGGTGTACGATATCATTGCTCTACCTCATTGTAAACTGCTGTTTTAATTTTGCGTACACTCCGCTATTTATTTATTGGGTGTAATTTGAACAGTGGTTTGCTTTAGTTGTAGACCATGGGAGACAGTTTCAAAATGTAGATGACCAGAATGAAATATTCGTACGAACCAGGTTCATGCCATTCGTAACTCTTAAAGTTTGACAGTTTGTCTCTCAATATCGATATAGTTGGTTATGCAGTTCCCTCACTCTTGTTTTTCTTGCTCGCTTGCTTTCTCTTTTTATCTTTCTCCGGCTCTTTCACTNGGGGGGGGGGGGGTCCATAACTTTGAACTCTGCCCACTGCAATGGTGTTGGTTTTTCGACATCCTTGGTGAACATGCGTGTAGTTTCCTGTGAAACCCTGACTAGCCGCTGTTAGTATAGGAATTTGTCATTATTATTATTGATTTATTTATTATATTACCACCCATATACGGATGAGCTTGTCGAAACATTTTCCTTGTGAGCATAATCCGATGCAGTTTCTGTGAACTGCTTCGCGCATGTGCATTCCGCGATGTGCGTGCGTGCTGGAAGCAAAAGCCTAGAGGTGTGCCAAAAACCAGAAATACGGGCTCGGCACTTCAGTTGTCGGCGCCTTAGTTGGCAATGGCTCACGAATGCAGCCCACGAGTATTTTTGGAAATTCATTCTGTTTTGTGAATATCGGTCGTTCTTGCTTGTACTTTTTAAGGTTCTTCGAGAGCCAAATTTTTTTTCCTAGGCCTTGAGGATTTTTTGGTTGTTTCGTGGCATGACATCTATAACTTGATAAAAATAGCGAACCATGTGAAAAATAACATTAATCATATTTTTATGTAGTCTGTTCACGGTATCTTCAAGATTTATTTTTCTAATTGAACATTCGAAAAATCGCCCCATTGTATATATATATATTTTTCCTAAATATGTTGTCTATCACATACGTTTCATACTTCTGTTAATATAAAAGTTTCTTATTTGAGGGTAAATCGATATTTTTGTTATATTTTATATGTAAATTAGGTAATTTATAATTGGTGATGCCTAGTAAGATAGTTCTCATGCAAATTACTACTAAACTAAGTGCGTACAAATATGGTGCGCTGTCCCGTTGGTGTAGTTGTCTAGACATGGTTAGCTTTGTTTGCATGAGGCGGAGGAATATCCTGAAAGTATAACATTAACAGGGCTTCAGAAAAGTTTGCAGTAACCATGAATGGAATACAGCGTATGAGAATTTTAACTTAAAACCTTGATTCGATTCATAGGAATTTCGGAAAGTTTGATTTCAGCTAAAGTATATTGAAGTCGCATGGATGGCATGTAGCAATTTCTTTGTAATCACACTTGGTTTGATCAGCGGTAAAGGTTACTTTTGTGTTTTTATTGCTTGTGTCTTACTATTGTGTTTTTAAATTTTATTTCATAAGTTTGAAACACGGGTGAACCAAATAACAAATTTCTAAAAAGTAATCTTTATGAAATTATAACAACATTAACAATTATTTTCAGCCATAATCCAAACGTTTTTTTTTTTGTGCAATTTTGAGATTTGTATGAAAAGAGATATAAATGTATAAATAAAATATGTACCTTTAAATCTTTTAATTCTTTTTTGAAGCCATTTTCGTTTTTGGATGTCTAGTTGTGTTTTCTTATGTGTGTCCAAATACTTATTTTGTTGCAAAGAGGTTGCTTGTTCATTTTATTTTAATTTTATTCTGGACACACAAAGTATATTGTTAACACGTGTATAGGTAAATGAGACAGGTTATATATCTAGCTAACTACATAATGCACAAAGGCGTAAACTTCATTTGAAAAAAATAAGTATTTTTATTTTTGTTTCGAGGCGTCCAAATACTTTTTTACTTGCTGTGCGTGTTTGTAAACAAACCGAAAGGTGGTTTGGGAGCCAAGTTAATCTATTAATTTGTACAGTGAGAAAAAAAAAAGCACATTTTTCTTTGTAAATATGTAATCTTCTTGTGTCGTGCTGCCGGGGTTGGAGTTTGTCGGGCTTCCCTTGCCGAATACTCTCTGGGATTCCCCAGGTCACTGCTCGTTAGGCGCGGAAGGCGAACCTTAGCACGTTGGAACACTATCCGCGAGAAGTTGGCACGTCAAGGGAATATCGTGTGCTCGTGCGATCCCGGCGTGGAGGTTCACGAGCGTTCAACGAACCACACATCGATCACGCCGCGTGCTGCGACTCTTGGTAACGCCCAGTTCTACCAGCGCCTTGCAGACAGCGATTACAGTCGTGGAAATACAATGTTTGGAAATTTTGGGCAGGTATCAGAGGCTAACGAAGCAATCCCCGGTTGCCGAAAACAGGAAGTCTTCCGTTGACAGGAATACTTCTTCTGTTGTTGATGTCTTTCTTCTTCATGACGGTTGGCGCAATTAAATGTACTAAATATTCGAAGCCGTACGATGCCGGAACCTCGTAGCGGTGGGCGGAAAGGAACTTTGAACGCACGATACTGAGAATGCAGATTTTATGCTGAAGCATTGCAATGTAGAAATATTAATTTTACGAGTGAGATTCGTGTAATTTCATTGTAAGATGCAGCTTTTCCGCTGAAGGGGGAATTTAATTAGTTGAACTGTACAGATTTTCAACGCTATATACGCTCTGCGTCGTGTTGCTGGTCGTGCTGACGCCACACGTGTCATGTATTCGACACGATGTTGTGTTTTAATCGTGTTTTGTGTCGCGTTTTTCGGTGCTGTGCGATTCCTCCCTTTCGTAGCTGCGTGTAGGGGCCACGGTGGTGTAGTGGTTAGACAACTCGCCTCCCACATAAGCGAACCTGGTTCGATTCTCCTGCGGGGTCGCTCCCAGAGTTTAGCGCGTGGGAATCATGCCGGACGATGCTGCTATTCGGCGGGTTTTTCTCGGGTTCCTCCCGCTGCTTCATACTCGCCTCACTTCACCCTCATCGGCTCTCAAGACCTCGCTGTTAAGGTGGCCGCCTGGATAGGCCGCCGAACGGTGTGCAGAGCTCCAGCAGAAAACGTTTTATTAAAAAACCGTGAGTGAGGTCTGCTTACGAATAGCATTTAAGGAATGTTACGCGTCTGATGCGTTTTTCAGTTCCTCCATTTCTCCCTAAAGCAGGGGTTCTCAACCTTTTAAAGTCCATGCCCCCCTTTTAACTAATATATGTGGTCACGCCCCCCCCCCCTTTTTATATTGAAATTATTTTGTTTTGCAATAGTTAAAACTAAAATTTGAACTTATCCCTATAGTGCTGCTACAGGTTACATTGAAATTCAAGTATTTTAACATTAGCTTTATTATTCTACATACATTTTAAAAAAACTGTTTCGAGGAACGTTTTGTATTTAAATACATATATAATGTTAAAAGAGTGTATTCACAAATTTATTAATTACTTGTAATTATACATATGTTTGGCATTTTAATAATTTGTTAAACCGACAAATTTAATGAGACGGCTGGCACTGTTTGTCTTTCACAAGTTTGTTTATGTTTAGTTGCAATTGTGACGATGCACATCTCAAATCATTTTGAACGTCGAATCGTGCTCGATATTTAGATTTTATAACGGCTAGTGTGAAAAATCCTGCCTCACACAGATAGGTTGATGAAAACTGCACTAATAACTTTNTTTAGATTTTATAACGGCTAGTGTGAAAAATCCTGCCTCACACAGATAGGTTGATGAAAACTGCACTAATAACTTAGCAGCTTCCAAACACACGTGTGGGCTCACACACACAGGCAAATATCTCAGCCTTTGCTTGAGAATCACATCTTAGGTAGATTGTCTGTTCCTGAAGAAAAGCNTTTAGATTTTATAACGGCTAGTGTGAAAAATCCTGCCTCACACAGATAGGTTGATGAAAACTGCACTAATAACTTTGCAGCTTCCAAACACACGTGTGGGTACNAAAACTGCACTAATAACTTTGCAGCTTCCAAACACACGTGTGGGCTCACACACACAGGCAAATATCTCAGCCTTTGCTTGAGAATCACATCTTAGGTAGATTGTCTGTTCCTGAAGAAAAGCAGGAAGCATGTCCACATCAACTTTGAAAGGGTCTCTCACCAATTTTAAACTGCCAGTTTTCTGAACAAATGTCTGGGAAATAGTCTCCTATTTCGATTTTCAAAGAAGTTCCAAATGTGTTAAAATCAAGTCCTTCAAATTATCTTTGAAATATAATTGAACACTTTGAGTATCATCGAGAAGTTCATTGAGCCTTGGAAACGATGAAAAGTTAGGTTCTAAACTCTGAAGACGGCGTTGGCACAGATAAATTTTTTCCAAGAAATCTTTAATTGCATCGTATGTCTTCAGAATATTTCTCTGTCCTTGTAACTTCAAGTTAAGTACGTTGAGTGATTCGAAGAAGTCAGACAAATTAGGTCTTCTTTACTGGAACTCATCAAAAATATCTCAACTTCGGATTTCAAATTGAACAGCCTAGATAGCATGTTGCCTTTAGAGAGCCAACGTACTTCTATGTGGTACAGAAGAGTTTGTTGGGCACAGAAGAGTTTGTTGGTCGCTGTTCAACTCTTGGCACAAAACCTCAAAAAGTCTATAGTGTTGAGAGCGCTAGATTTGACACAGTTGACTATTTTAATTGCCCAGTTCAACGCAGTATTAAGTGATTCAGGTCGTCTTACAAGCCAGAGCCTGCCTGTGAATGATGCAGTGAGAACCAATTATGTTTGGGTTATTTTGTTTTGCCAGTTCAATGAATCCAGATCAGCATTCTGTCATAGCTTGGGTCCCATCAGTACATATCCCAATGACTTTCTCCCAGGGAAGATTATTTGCTGCCAAAAAGCCACATAAGGCAGAAAATACATCAACAGCCTTTGTTGTAGTGTTTGAGAAAACAATATTTGCTCCATGAACTGTTTCCCGTCAATAAACCTGCAGTAAAATAACAACCGAGAGTGCTTAGAAATGTCAGTTATTTCATCACATTGCAATGAAAAAAACGGGGATTTATTCAGCTTTTTTATTACCTGATTTTCCAAATCTTCAGCCATTTCATCAATTCTGCGTTTTACTGTGTCATTTGACAAAGATATTTTTGCAACCTTATTACAACTTGCTCCACCAAGAACGGTACTACAAGCTGTTAGTAAACATGGTTTTATAAGGGACTCGCCAATAGTATGTGGTTTCTTGTCTTTTGCGATTAGCAAGGCGATCTTAAAAGAAGCTTCAATTGCTTTTTCATTTTCCATATGAAAACTTCAATTTGAATCCAGTTTCATCCGTGTCAATGAGCTTTTCTTGGTAACAAAAAACTCAGCTGGTTTGTCTATCAGGGCGGCGTGGTTGGTTGTCAAATGACGTTCCAAACGACCTGGCCGCATTGCATCGTTACTCAGAACAACGTGACAAATAACGCACTAACATTTTTCTCTACGTATGAAAATCCATACTTAATATAGTCATCACTGTACAGTCTTAGTAGGCAATTATTTTGCCATATTTAGCTACACGGTACTACACTGAACACTGCCACTCACACACACTATATTAACCACGATTAACAAAATATAACCTAGCGTAGTCTGCAGCCAGTTAAGTCTGGTAGAGGCGCGTTATCGACGGTAAGACTGCACGCCAGTTCAGTGCTTTGCGCGTAGAGGCGATAAGATAGTTGATACGCACGTCTCGGTCGCCCCTGGCGCTCCCACGCTTTTGGCCCTCGGACGTGCTAAATTCCTTCAACCTGGTGGCCACCCGAATATCTTCTCACTTGCGTAGATGTGTGTTTGGGCGGGGGGCTGTGCCCTCGCGCAGCGCACTTTCTCCGGCACTCGGCACTGCCCCCTCCACGCGCGGATTGAGAGCCGCCATGATCAATACCGCACCGCGACCTACTCTACATGGCCGTGCCGTGCCGTGACCTCCCAGCGTTGCCACATAGTGCACTGCCCGTGCCTTGTTGCCAACACTCCCACCCACCATGCACTAACCAAAGAGTACACAATTGATTTTTCATACCTTGTCCGCGGTAAACAGAGCACTTCCAAAACCCCTGCTTAAGATCTACTTGTACGCACATTGCGTATCCTTCCGCCGTTTGTAAAATTAACTTTTTCCTTGGGCCTGATCACTGTATTCATGCATCAGTCAAGTGAAACTGGAAATATTAGACAATTGAATATTTTGCAAATTTGCCAATGATTTCGCTTGATAAATTTAGAAACAAAAAAAATTTACGTTTTCAGTATTTACAAGTGTTTACTTGACAATCAAGACGTGGAACTATTTCCCCTACGTCAGCTTGCCTTGTCAGATGTATGTGCATATGCAGGTGGGGGCAGTGAAATTTGTCAAACGTTGATTTCAAAAGTGCTCCTCGCTTCTTGAACAGCACACACCGCTCTTCCGGAGACCGGAAGTGCCAGTTCCCAGCCGTACATCAAAGTGAACACATTTCAATCAACAAATTTTCACATTAATTTGCATTCCCTTGTTATAAAAGACAAACGCCGATGGCGAAAATACGATCGAATTAACCCTATTTTCGTTTTTACTTCAAACTTATCAAATATAAGTTTTTCTTTGCCGAACTACACTTAGTTTTGTGAGTATACTGCGTAGTTCTGAAGTTTACTGCTTCCTAGCCGACCACACAAGATTTCTGTTGTCTATAAACGCCATTGATTTGTCAGCAGTTAGGGGCAGGGATTGTTTTGTTGTCTATTTCGCAAGTTCTCTGTTAAGGGGCCCGGTACTCTAACTGCATTGCAGTGTTTTCGAAATAGATTTATTTTACGAAACTATTAAACTGGCTTCCAGTGTGTTAGTCTACGAAAAGAACGTACACTTTATGCTAAGCCTGTAGGTTACTTCCGAGATGCCACTCACGTTAGAAACACCATTTCACTGCACTCCAACATAGCTAAAAACTGCTTTTCCAAAGCGCTGTATCTCACAATATACGCGTTATAGACACGCAGACGTGATCGAGGGGCAGCATTGAACCTCGCTACAGACTTCCCACCAATAAAATTATAGGGTCACCGCTGAAAGTCCCATAGGTACAGGCAGCACGACGAGAACACTGCACGCCAATCCAGAACCCTGCGCGTAGTGGCGATGGCGTACTTGTGACGCGTGGCAGTGTCGCCCTTATTGCTCCCGCGCTTCTCGGCCTCGAACGCGGAAAAAAGCTCGAGGCAGGCGGGCCGCTTGATGGCACTGCCTACCGGCTGGCAGCTGCGAAATTTTAATAGGTAACCGTATGTTAAGAAAATTTCACCTCAGTGCGTTAATTTTAAACATAGGCGTTTCAAACGGAAATGTATTATTCACGAATTTTGTAGGAGTTACCTAAAACGGAGATGTTTGCAAGGGATTTTTTAAATTTATGTTTTAAAAAAAAAGTGCATGTGTTAAAAATATACTCTCCTAGGGATTTTCTCCTAAATCCGTGAACACGTTCTGTTTGAAACGCATATCTTCAAAATTAACGCACTGAGGCGAAATTTCCTCAACGTGGGATTTCCTATAAAAATTTCGCAGCTGCCAGCCAGTAGGCGGCACCCTTGTTTCACATTTACGCCGATCGCGCCAAATAGACTGCGGACAGAACGTATGGTTGTTCACGTATAAGCATATTTACTGCGTTAACCATTTTTGTGTTTGGTTGCAGGCTGTTTGCGTCCTCGCTGTTTCGTTCGTTATTTCTAATACCAAGATTCCAAAATAAACGGCGAAGAGAGAACAAACTAGACGCTGTCATGTTTCGACTTTATTTTATTAATTCCAGTGTAGTGCGAATTTCTTTACCAATTATTTTTAAGAGACTGTAATTTTGTTATAGACTTCCAAAAATTATTTTAACTGTAGTGCTATCTGTCGGTTTATTTGCAAACTACATTTATTAAATACAAAGTGTTGTATATAATAGACTTTTATTTTCGTGTATTTAATTATAAATACGTGCAGCTATTCTATACTATTACATCGATACACGTTAATTATTCAAGAAATTATTGATATAAAATATGTGAACCTACTTACTTCCGGGAAATATCGGCGAAGTCTGTTCTTTCTGTTAGCAGAAATGTGGCCGTGACTCGCGCGGAAACGAGGACGGTTTCTGATTGGCTGTTCTAGTTTTCTGCCTAGTCTGTTCGGAACGATCGGCGTGTGCGAACCACGAGGTAGACCGCGTATTCGTCTCCTGTGCATGTAACCCAACATTNTCTGTTCGGAACGATCGGCGTGTGCGAACCACGAGGTAGACCGCGTATTCGTCTCCTGTGCATGTAACCCAACATTGACCTACCCCAAAGCAACGTAACTACGTAAGTCACGTGGTCAACAGTGATGAACGTGTTTGTTTACTTGTTAATTTTTAAAATTATGAGTGAATTACTTTTACCAATTTGAATTTCATAAAACTGCATTACAAATTGGTTAGAGGAAATACGTAAACATCTCAAAGCACTTGTTCGCTGATCATGTGTTTTAACCTCTAATCCAATCCGCGCCGTTTTTGCTAGTCGTGTTGGCAGAAAACCAGTTCAATGTTGGGACACGGAGACTTGTTTTGCGCAGCCAGCGAGATCGATCAACCTCATCTTTAGTCCACGGCGTTGACGAGGCATTATCCATGAGCCAGGTACACCAAGGTCGCGGCCACACAGAACTGANTCATCTTTAGTCCACGGCGTTGACGAGGCATTATCCATGAGCCAGGTACACCAAGGTCGCGGCCACACAGAACTGATTCGCTTCTAGCGTGTTTAACTCTCTACACGACTACATTGGCTCCCGAACGTGTTCCGATTGCACTCGCTTCGTGTTCAAAACAAACTGGTTGTGCAAGCACGTCAGAATGACNTTGGCTCCCGAACGTGTTCCGATTGCACTCGCTTCGTGTTCAAAACAAACTGGTTGTGCAAGCACGTCAGAATGACTTTTCTTCTGTGTTGCTCTCTCGTTAGTTGCTATTTGATGATGTGATTAAGATGGCTGAAATTGGCGGGATTTCCTGCAGTCTTTGAGATAAATAAAAAAGCCACGTTAAACAGCTATATTCTTTATACTGTTACAACAAGAATAGGGTAAACAGTATTATAATTAAAAAAAGAAAATGCATAACCGTAAGTTGGAAGAGTTATAAATGATTGTGGGAGCGTGTTTTTCGAGGTTAGAGTTTCCTTTCGTTTGCGTTCAGTTAAAAGCCGTGCCCGAAATCGCTAAAACACAGTTATTTAGGTCACTAAATCGGCTACGTGAACATGGTTATGGCCTAAAAATTTGGGAGTTTGGGGTCGAAATTATTTTAGCTGGAAAAGCACGCTATATACCCAAATATATCTTGCAAAAGCGTTTGCCATTGTTTACATCTTATTTCACGCCTTTTATCATGCAAATTATGCAAAGTGAAACCAACATCAAAGGGGAGGAGGACACAGCGATGAATCAGAAGTGTGCAATATTGTTCGTTTTGAATTTTCTTTATACTGATGGAATTATATTTTAAACAGTTTTTGTGACAAAAATTATAACTCTGTAGAAATATTTTTTTATGTAGGTTAGCGTATCTTTACGGCAGCGAGTAAATAGAACAATTCTAGGATTTTCCTTAAAAAGTACGCACTAGTAAATCATTTTTTTTTTCGTTACCTAAGTAACAAAAAAATGTCGAAAAATTAGTGCANCTTAAAAAGTACGCACTAGTAAATCATTTTTTTTTTCGTTACCTAAGTAACAAAAAAATGTCGAAAAATTAGTGCCGTTCCTAAACTAAACACTAGGAGCGCTGCTCAGTGTCATTCGAATTGCAATACCCTAAATTACTAAACAACGAATTCGGACACGACTGCAGAGGTGTAGCCATTNATTGCAATACCCTAAATTACTAAACAACGAATTCGGACACGACTGCAGAGGTGTAGCCATTGGAACCAATTACGTTCACGAGCGTGACCAAACATGGCTGCCGAACGAATTAAAAAAAAATACGTTTAGACGACTGGCGTGTCCGCAGCCCAAGATGCAGTGTTGTGCAGAACTCTCTACTGTTGCCGACTGCTACTTAAGTAACCTGCTTATTCTTCTTATCTGTCTTGTGTGGCCATTGCAAAAAGTCTAGAACGTGCAAAAAATTTAATTCGTCCAATTTTCTCTAGTGGTTCTTGTTTTCTGATATAGACTCCATTGTTCTGTATTTCCCATGACTCGTGTNATTGCAATACCCTAAATTACTAAACAACGAATTCGGACACGACTGCAGAGGTGTAGCCATTGGAACCAATTACGTACACGAGCGTGTCCGCAGCCCAAGATGCAGTGTTGTGCAGAACCCTCTACTGTTGCCGACTGCTACTTAAGTAGCCTGCTTATTCTTCTTATCTGTCTTGTGTGGCCATTGCAAAAAGTCTAGAACGTGCAAAAAATTAAATTCGTCCAATTTTCTCTAGTGGTTCTTGTTTTCTGATATAGACTCCATTGTTCTGTATTTCCCATGACTCGTGTAGCGATGATGAAATCCCCACTTTATGAGGGAGGGGGGGGGACATTCGAGCCATCTTATCTGTCGTTTTATATAAGACCACTCAAGTGGGTTCGTAATCGTATTTCCGCAAGCATGCAGTGGCGAATTGTATTCGAGTTAGAACTAGCTGAGGTCGACAAGTAGTTTAAATGTTTAATAAACCTTTAATTGTGGTACAAATATGTATTTGCTGTATAAGATTCATTATATTATATTGTGAAGTAGTTTTTCTTGTCGTATTTGCCGTGATTAACTTGTGTGCCTGCACCGTAACCTTGGTGTCCCTTCCCTTCAGCCAGTGTAACCTTCCCCTTAAGATATGTCTGGCTCCACCACTGCAGGGGTCGCGATGATGCAGTGGCAAGGTGTCCACCCTCAGGGAAAATTTAGGGAATTTCATGAGACAAGGAAAAGTCGGGGAAAATGCCAGGGAATTTTCACTGGGGTCAGGGAAAATTTAAATAATTGCTGCTCTGCAGAAGCTGTTAGTTGTGGGGATACACGGTAATTTAGATTTTTAAGTTTGTGAACTGGCAATAGTAAGTTTAAGATAAAGTATTTGTGTGTTTGTAATGGGCACTCGTGTGATGTCAATAGTGTGTGTCGCGAGAAATATCGATGGGCTGAATAAAATGTTGGCCCTTCTTGCTTGGTGTGTTGCAGTGTAATTTCATTCAACTTCTCATAGCATATTTGTTCTGTCAGCTGTTCAGAATCATGGTATTGGAAGGTTTGGGTCCAGAAAATGGGCCAGTAAAACAAGGAAAAATCAGGGTATCCCAATATGGAGTTTTATTGCACACCCTGTTAGACGACTTGTATCCCACCTAGGCGAATCGGGTTCGATCCCCGGCGGGGTCGCTCCCGTGTTTTGGTGTGTGGGAAACGTGTCGGACGATGCCGCTGGTCAGGCGGGTTTTCTCGGGGATCTCCCGTTTCATTGCGGCGTCTATGTAAATCGAGTATGTTAGGTTCTTCTCGAAGCAGAACGCGTATGAATTGAGTGCAGTTACCTTCAATCTCGCATCATTTTCGTAATGTTCGCCTCGTTCCTTGCGGATAGACGACGACCTTGAGCAAATCCGCGTGCAGCGCCAAGAGAGTGGCTTGTGCGCGTGTCACAACACAGGCGTGCGTGGTCGCAAGGCAGCCAGGCTTGATGTGATTTCCGTTTGTTTATCATTCGTTTTGTGTCCCCATACCGGCTGTCCCTGAATGCTCCGGCAAACGTGAGGATGTCTAGGAGGCTGTTACGTACCCGACTGCAAAGTGACCTTGGAGCCCGTAGTTACATCAGGAAATGGCGAACACGGTAGAACAGCAGAATATCGTCGATATTGCAGACGTTGTCTGGAATCGTATATTTTTGCCACTGGAAGAGCCTAAGTTAGAATGACGTTTCCAGCGCCTGTTGCAAGTGGTCGTCTTTTGTCATGGAATAAAAGATAAATTTCCTGGCCTTGCTGTCCAAAATGTACGGGATACATTTATTTAACTTCTTGTGCGTACTGAAAACATGGGCGTCGACGAGGCAATAAATGCTAACAGAAGTCTGTATTGAAAACCTAGATAAACGATATTTAATGTATTTCAGCGAGTTATTTTCTCGGTCATCTAGGGGTCCTTTGTGAAAAGCATCGTGGCTAACAATGATACCCGTGTACTTGTGAGCCGTATGACTTTACCTGTTTACTACAAAAATTCATATCCGAGCCCTAAATGAACTGGGCTGCTTTGAGGCTTGAGATACTGAGGCAAGAGTGAGGGATTAATTACCAAGAAACGAAGCTACTTTTAACTTATCAGATTTGACATAGTACAAACTTGAGTTGAATTACGAAGAAAAAAAATTAGATTAGAGCGTCACTTTATAGAGTTTGCTGCAATACACTATTCACGGTAAAGTGAGCGCTTTTTGAAGCCCTCTCATTTGGAATAATAGTCATTAAATATATTTTATTGTAGCCATAGACGTTAATTTCAGAGTCCGGTGAAATAAACACACTGTGTTTATTTCTTACATGGCAATATTTATTTTGAAAAGTAGTGGAAGGATTAAAAAAAATAGTAGCTAGGGCCTCAAAAGTGCTCACTTTACAGTGAACGGCTTATAGTTGCGTGTCAATGTGTTATCACAAATATCATCCGGTATGCGTTTGCATAATAGGTAGCTGGGACTTAACGTCTCATCGACAGCGAGGCGATCAGAGACGGCGCAAGTTTCTCAGAGAAGCAGGAACGGACAAGGTATCGGCCGTAGCCTGCAAACATCCCAGCGTTCGCCTGGAGTGATGTAGGGAAATCATGGGTTGACTGGACCGGGAGTCGAACCCATGTCCTCCCAAATGCAAGTCCATTGGTTTACCACTGCACTGCTTCGCTCGGTACGTTTGCGTAATTTATACGGAAGACGACATTATAAGTTGAAAGTCCCTAGGCGCCCCCTGAATTGAAATGTTGGCCACGTCCTTGGAATTCGCCTCGAGTCGATGCGAGGACGTCTCTGATCTTCCGAGAGAGAGAGAGAGAGAGAGAGAGAGAGAGAGGAGTGGTGGCATTGCGTAAGAAGTTTCTCCACAGGATTGCCACAAACCCTGACATTTGCCGCGCACGTGTGTCGANGAGCGTTACACTTTTTCATAAGTGACTCCCAGCCGCAACCTAATTTAAGACGTTGTCACGTCAAAAAAATTAGTATAGAGCGTCACTTTATAGAGTTTGCTGCAATACACTATTCACGGTAAAGTGAGCGCTTTTTGAAGCCCTTTCATTTGGAATAATAGTCATTAAATATATTTTATTGTAGCCATAGACGTTAATTTCAGAGTCCGGTGAAATAAACACACTGTGTTTATTGCTTACATGGCAATATTTATTTTGAAAAGTAGTGGAAGGATTAAAAAAAATAGTAGCTAGGGCCTCAAAAGTGCTCACTTTACAGTGAACGGCTTATAGTTGCGTGTCAATGTGTTATCACAAATATCATCCGGTATGCGTTTGCATAATAGGTAGCTGGGACTTAACGTCTCATCGACAGCGAGGCGATCAGAGACGGCGCAAGTTTCTCAGAGAAGCAGGAACGGACAAGGTATCGGCCGTAGCCTGCAAACATCCCAGCGTTCGCCTGGAGTGATGTAGGGAAATCATGGGTTGACTGGACCGGGAGTCGAACCCATGTCCTCCCAAATGCAAGTCCATTGGTTTACCACTGCACTGCTTCGCTCGGTACGTTTGCGTAATTTATACGGAAGACGACATTATAAGTTGAAAGTCCCTAGGCGCCCCCTGAATTGAAATGTTGGCCACGTCCTTGGAATTCGCCTCGAGTCGATGCGAGGACGTCTCTGATCTTACGAGAGAGAGAGAGAGAGAGAGAGAGGGAGTGGTGGCATTGCGTAAGAAGTTTCTCCACAGGATTGCCACAAACCCTGACATTTGCCGCGCACGTGTGTCGACTTCCACGACACAATGCACAGCCGTCCAGGGCTGTTCAGCGACTGTTAGCGCCGCCACAAGTCCTGGAGTGCGAACTTGCTTGTAGCTGGGTGCTAGGGTAGTCAACTGTGTGCGCAGCCTGGATGCCGTGCTCTTAACCTCCATGTTATCAGTAGCGCGCCGAACGATACGCGGCGAGTGTTTTTGCAACAGTTTGTACACAGCCGGGCCGTTACTAATATCTCGGTTCCTGCCGGCTGGGCCGTACCGTCGACCCAAGAGCAGGAATCTAGGAAGCCGAGCCGCCAGCACTTGTCTCATCGGGCCTCGTATATGCTGTTCACGGTAAAGTGAGTACTTTTGAGGCCCTAATTTTTTTTTCCTATCAGTCATGTTTATCTTCCCACCAATTTTTAAATAAATAGTGCCATTTAAGTAATAAACACAGTGGATATATTTCACCGGACTCGAAAGTTAACGTCTAAGGCCACAAAAAAATTAATTTATTGACTATTATGCCAAATGAGGGGGCTTCAAAAATTGCTCACTTTACCGTAAATAGCCTATACAAATAATTATGATGCTTGACAGGCTACACTCGCTTATTTCAAAGTCGTGACTCACGTACAGTCAGTTTATTTACGCGAAGGTGTAATAAATAGAATAATATATAATTTTATTACTAATTTACGCTGGTGATAGCAACAAGTGATGTTAAATTCGGCATTTGTATTCAAAAGTATATAATAAAAAAAAATAATCGCTGATAAAATATTTGGTCCACGAGCCAGTCTGTGTGTGGCAGGCTGCGTGTGGTCCAAGGCCGTGCAATGCAATAAGATGCAGAGTGTGCATACGAGCTGCGTACAGCCATTGCCCGTGTTCCGACATTTGACTGCTGTTCTGCCAGTAGCACTAAGATTTATTCTACTCTTCGTTATAATTTTACTGTCGGCGGATGAGATTACTGATCGCGTGTTCCTTTGTTAACTGACGCTGCTGATGAGTCACTGACAAGAGCTATTTTGTCGTCTGGTTTGGAGGCTACACTTCCTGCAGAGACCGCTGATGTGCAGGAGAGAAGGTCTCGGCACTAACAGACGACCGAAAATGCCGATGGTAAACTATAATTCCAATCAAGGATGCATATGGAGTAATGACGGGTTAGTATTAAATCATTTTAACCCGAATTAAAAGCTCCGTGCTATAATTGTTACAAATTAATTTCCCTAACTAAAAACACATTCATTGCTAATGAAATGCCAGCAAACTTGTGTGGACATAGCGAATGCCATGTATTTCTGTTAGCACTGCTGACGAGTGTTCCGTTAGTGACACCACTGACTGTCTGTGTTTCCTAAATGGTTTCCTGCTACTCAGTAACCTCAGCGCTGTTGGTAGAAAAATGTAGTTTCGCCTATGTGGGAGGACAGTGGTCTAACNTTCATTGCTAATGAAATGCCAGCAAACTTGTGTGGACATAGCGAATGCCATTTATTTCTGTTAGCACTGCTGACGAGTGTTCCGTTAGTGACACCACTGACTGTCTGTCAGTGTTTCCTAAATGGTTTCCTGCTACTCAGTAACCTCAGCGCTGTTGGTAGAAAAATGTAGTTTCGCCTATGTGGGAGGACAGTGGTCTAACCAGTACACCACCGCGGCCCCATATAGCCTTTGCCTTAGCATGGTATTCATAGTCAAGTCTCAAGGCTGAGCTTAAGACAGTCTTGGTCAAGATCATCTTATTTCTCAAGACAATGTTATTTCCGCACCACGTTTCATAGTCCACAAATAAGCCTATCTTCGTGAAGGCGGCGTGCTCGAGGCATAGCTTATATGTTACCACTTCCGGTTTGGTCAAGTACGAGCATAAGGCATGGTATAAAGGCTCGAATTGAAACAAAACGTGGCGGCCAGACATAAAATATAGATAAATAGGCATTTTTTGACACCACGACGTAATGTCTACGCGATATTTTAGGCAAATTGAAAAAGAAAGTATTCCAAATTATACATCACTATTGCAAACACATAAAACGTGGTTATAAACGAACAAAGTAACGCTAATTTGGTGTAAAATATAACAAGGTTGCTTTTTTTCTCTTGGGGAAATGTTGCGGACGAGTGTAATAAGAGATTGTAAAGAAAACTGTATGAATGTGATTTCTTAATACGAGCAGGCAAAACTAACTGTACACAAGTAAGAGCATGACTTTTGAACTGAAACGATCAAAACCAAATGTAGGGCAAAGACTATTTATATAACCTTTATATTAAAAACCATCAGGTCTAAACCATAATTATATTTACAAAAACTTTACTTGTATTTGAATTTAACACGCATTATAATTTAGTATATTTAGTTTCCTATTAACTATGTATGAGTTTACTGTAAATTACAGTTACATGTTAAAAGAAAGAACATTTTTTTTTTAAATAAATAGTATTGCATTTAACGCTTATCAACTTGTGTAATTCAAGTTCTACTATGCGAATTACGTTCGAAAATTAATGATTTCTGTAGAATAATAATTCTGTAAATGGTTTCTCAGAGCAGAACAATTTAGATTTTCGTCCAAATGCGCAATCAAATCATTAATCTCAACCTAAAACAAGCTTTGATGTCGCCACATTGCAGAAATCTTCGTTAATTCGACGTATGAAATTAAACCAATCAGCGTCCGCCATTAAATAAAAAAACAGTCTCAAGTCGTCANGTCTCAAGTCGTCACTACATTGGACTAGGCGAAGACGTGCTTATTCGCTTCGCCGTCTTAAGCAAGGGCTCGATGACTGTGAAACGTGGTTCGAAATCGCGATCTCAAGCAGTGCCTGTGGAACAGAAATATTCAGTCTTGAAGACCGCCTTGTTTACCAGAGCTTGAGACAAACGTTCACGAAATATAATTACGAACTTAAAGAAGCCTAATAAGATTGCGTTGACGAAGCTAGTGCTCAATATACATATGTTTACGAACACCGCTCTTAGTCAAACGAGCTGACGTGTAATGGGTCACGTACACTTCCGCGAGAAAGTACCACGGCTGGGTGAGGTAGGGTGGGGTGATGGGGGGGTCCGCCGGGAGAAAGTGGCCCGAGAAGTTTCGTACTAGCGGCCGTGCGGATGTGGCCTGGCGGGAAAACAAGCAGGTCTGTCGCCGCGCATGCGCCTCTGACATCACGTTACGACAACCTAACACAGGCAAATAACACTTTCAGGAAGCAAATCACGGCCGATCTGGCACTCTGGCAGGCCTGTGCGCAACTGCGCCGCGTTAGCGAAGTGTGCGTGCCCATGAGTTCGTTATTGTTAAGTTGGTAGTCCGGGCGTATTTTCTGTACATTCGTTTTTTGCGTGTATTACGTGTATCTCAACAAATAAATGTCTTGGGAATACGACTTTTTGCCATAAAATATGATTTAAAAAAAACCTAAACCATTGCAATTTAATTGTTATAACATTAGGTTCAAGTACGCCCCAAGAAGAATTTATTGATATAGAATATGCAACGGAAAGTAACACAGAAACGCAAATAAATAATGTGCAAATATGACTAAGTCGATTCAGAATAGGGCCAAATGATTGTGGCCGGGATAAGCACCCCCATCCACTACACATTTTATCGCACTTTTATACATAATTTAATTTGAGAGGGTCCGATACTCTTCCATGCCGCTTGGTTTTTTTTATTACTTTACATTTTTTTCTTGCTCATTAATAAGCAATCGAACCAATAAACAGTATAGATTCCATTGCAATTTAGAGCCGAAATTAAAGAAAGAATACGTTTGTTTGTGAAATAATTTTTTTTTTTGTGACAGCAAATTGGTCCTCTTTTTTTTCTAAAGTTAATGGCACCACAGTGTTCTTTCATCAAAAAATCTGGTCCTTTTTCTTTTTACGTCCCCGTCTTTTCTCGGCAAATCAACCTTAGAGGCTCTGTTACGGAAACAGTATACCATTAAAACCGACCAAAGTGTCGTACATATCTCCCAGACACGTGCAGTTGGCGGCTTTGTTCTGGCTGGGCTCGCCTCTCGGCACGCGTAACCTCGAGCTAAGGAAGTGCAGTCAAGTGTGTGGTGGGTGGCTCCCCTGCAGGAGACGCAGCGTGTTTCCAACCTCGGACAGTAGGAGGCACTGTGGGCTGCACGTGACGTGTGACCTCATGCCGCGTTTGGCCGAGTGCCCCAATGTCTTCTCCCTTCTCGACTCTTGTCCGCAACAGCCGCGTGGAAAAATTGTTCGCTTCCGGGCGTGCCCGAAATATCTCTCTTTGCATTCCGGGATCTCGGCTAGTCATCGTTCCCGAAGAAATCATGCGCGTTAAGAGCCGTGGCTTAGCATTGCATTACAGCAGTGTCGTAACCACAATTATTTTTGCAGCAAAATAAAAGTAGTTAATGCATTTTGGGTGGGCTTAGTTGGTAATATTTCCAAGATCTTGGTGGTTTGTAATCAAGGGATGGACAAGTGATCGACTTTTCTCGCTGTGTAGAATTTCTGTGTTCTGTTTCTTGGAAATTTTGTGACGCACATAAAAGCCCCTTCGTTCCCCTTTTTATGCCTAATTGATATTTTACAGTTTCGTGCAGTTAGTAGGTTTACTCCGTTTCAATCACTTTGTTTGCGATCATGGTAAGAAAAAGTCATTAATTTTATTTGTATAATCCAGAAGATACCTTGCTGTAGTAACAGAGAATGGCTCTGAGGAAAAAGGCAGGTCTCTGTTCCTGACGGACCAGGATTATTGTTTTGACTAGTATCCTGTATAAAGGCGTTTGCTAAGAACATTTGTTTTTCACGTAACAGCTTTCCGTTGGTTTCAATTTATCCACTTGCATGTGTAGTCATACGTCCTTCAATATAAATTGTCTGTAAACGATGCATTAATGCACAGCCTAATCAAGTTAGAATAGCAACTCTGGATAAGTTTTTTGCCGTGTTTGTTCAAGAACGTTATTTTTCGGCAGTCGTTGCAAAACCGGCTATTGATGGGATATGTTGCAGGCGTTTCTTTCCTGATCATTCTNACGTTATTTTTCGGCAGTCGTTGCAAAACCGGCTATTGATGGGATATGTTGCAGGCGTTTCTTTCCTGATCATTCTATAAAACGGTAGGGTCATTGCTTAGTTCCATGATGCACGCAGCAGAATCGTGCATGGAGATATTGACACGCATGCAGTACAGTACGTATTTGAAGCACTCGCCAATGTCTTCCTCAGCGCGGTGGAGTGACGTGACAAGTTATCGAGCCAAAGGAAAAGAAGTTGCTACTGTCCTCGCCTCAAGCTTGTGCATGACCTTTTGATAAGTTATCAGCGAACTTGTCCCATTTACAGTGGCTTGTAACGGGAGTGAGTGGCGTGCTGGTCGTATTCCGTTTTTATTTCTCAGAGACGCGGATGGATTGCGCAGTGGAAAGTCATTGTGTGGACGGTCCGTTGCAGTTTGATTGGTAGTTTGTGCTCTTCGAAAACTTCGGCGTAACTCTACTGCAGTAACGTCTATGAAGATAAGCATACGGCCACACGATACTGACTCACCAGTGCTGGCATTGTGGAAGGAGAAGTTGGGTAAGAGGCACGGTGTGTTACAGAAGATGGACTAGTATCGTCATGGTTGGGGTTCAGAAGTGTTGTGAATGATATCATTGCCAAAGACAATCCTTTTCTGCTTACTCAGGAGGAAAAGAGTACGTTTCGATAATCAGGCCATAATTTTTCATTGTTTTTCAAGGGTGAGCCCTAGAATTTTCAACCGGCCATCATACGATTGCCGACTGTCGTGTAAACACGGTGGTTGTAGGTCGAGTCGCTGCTTGTCCAGTCGCGAAATAACATTTGTTCTGCCATTGAGAATTTACATAGTGTGCGCACCACTTTGTCTTGCGTTCATTTACCCGCCTGTGTATACTTAGCTTCCACTTACCATGTATTGCTTTTTTTATACCGTCCAGGCCAA